>DVQP01001792.1:0-14272 GCA_018231745.1 Danaus eresimus
ACATCCGGCCCCCTACCAAGGCTGGTGAGACGGCTCGTAAAAAGAGTTTCCTCTGCGTTAACAAAAAAAAAAGGTATATTCAGAGTTAAATATTTGGATGAAGTAATTTCAAAATCAAGACTTTCTCATGTTTAGAAGGTGTTTAAACATTCTGCCTCACGATATATAAAGATCATCATCATCATTATCATCATCAACCTTTCAGTGCCCATTACTGAGCCAAGGCCTTTTCTCATATGGAGAAGGTTTGAGCATTACTCACCACCCTTGCTCCAGACGGGTTGGTGATTTCAAACTTATAATTTGATATTATAAGTCCAGGTTTTGTCACGATGTTTTTCTTCACCGTCTGTCAGTGGTGTTTAAATACTCTTAGAAAGTACATATGACTAGGAAAAATTACACTGGTACTGAAGAGGCGGGTCTTCAATGTCCAGGTCACCACGATACAAAGATATTACTTGAGTTTTTTACTCACATTGAAATCTTAAAAACTCCTTTGATTTTTGTTATATTGTAAAGGATTCCAATGATCTCATTTTTCTGAGGCACGAGTAAGTACTCGTATTATTAAGTAATAATTCAAAAATTTTAAAACAACGTGACTTAATACATCATTAATAATATATAAAATTCGGCAGTTACCTCCATTGAAATGTTTCCTTATTTTTAACTGAATGTCGTATAAAATAAATTTAGTTATTTATAGCACAGATAAAAATCTGATTCCGTATTTAACGACAGAATAAGCGACAATTGTTCCGTCGTGACTGTAATTGTTCATATTCTAAAGCAGGATCATTAATTCGTTCATTTATTCATTCCTTCCTTATAATAAATAATAACTATTATATAACATTTACTTTACATGTACTATGTGTATAATCTCATCATTCATTTTCCACAAAGTATTGAATGTAATGAGTACACAATATCTTATGAACGATGACGCTCAGCTTATAGTGTAATGTTGTAATTATTTTCAGCTTATAGACTCATTTTCTCTCATCTTATGTCAATCACAACTTAATATCAAAGCATTTGTATGAGAACACTTGGCGGATACAAAGTAATCTTGATTTATTCTGTGCTAAATGTTTTTACAAGCTACAATATATTGATAGATCGTTACATAATAATGTAGATATTTTAGATATCAACAAGTTTGAAACAAAACTGAAAAATAATGTTGACTTGGTCTTCATGCCATCTTGAAAATAAATAAACCTCCTTTGAAAAATAACCTTATTTGTTGACGTCTAGTGCGCTTCGAAGGAAAATAAATTTGTTGTCTTGAATATAAGGGGTCTCAAGATATCACGTATTGTATGCAGATTTCGACCACGCAGCCATAAACATAGTAGCATGATATTGTATTTTATGTAAAAATGGATAGCTAGGTTAAAATGGTCCTTTAAAAACCTCTATCTATACAATTCAAGAAATAAAACTTTTCAGATTTATCTTAGAAGCTGGCCTTTTATTTAAAAAAATATTTCAGTTATTGTACTTGGATGTTTATGTATATAATAACTGTAATCCCAAAGCGAAAGGCTGAGAAGGATTTAGCACGGATCGAAGATTTATTGGGACACAGGGACTCTGTTTTTCGCATTATTCACTAACAACTCAAGAATCCACTAAGGGAAGTTGGATATATACATGTCACTTACTTGGTATATTCTTATAGAAAATCAAAGGCTGTCTATGAATAGATTTATCAGATTTAGTTTATTAAAAAATATTATAAAATTAACTATTATTGCGTAAATGTAGCAGTGAATTTAGTCAGGGTCAAATTACCATATCTATTACCTATTATATATATACATACGTATGTAGATATTAGACGCATCGTAAGCGGTGAACCACGACTCCGCTATCCTACCGCAAGAATTGTCATTAGAGCAAATCAAAAGCATAGAACACTATTAGTTTGTAAAATAAAATACATTAATTAATTAGTTTGTATTACAGTTTATTAGTTTGTATTTTGGTCATTTATGAGAAACATTCATGTTTAGAGTTCGGTACGTGTCAGACTTTTTAAGTAGAAGTGTGATCGACCTGCAACGCCTTTGAGGCCAAATTTACTTGCAATTTGTAGACATTCCTCTTCTGAGGAAGGCACTTCTTTCGATCTAGACAATACAAAAGCAGTCATGTCTTCACAGCACATCATAGCCATTTGTCTGTCTACTAATTTAAATCTTAGATCAGCGAGTTTTATAAGCGGCGGTGGAATCGGTCGATCTGTGAAATAATTATAAATAAAAACAATTACTTTAAAAAATTGTTAAGTATTTCAAAAAATCACGTAGTGTTTTATTAAGCTTCTATGTTATTTTCTGTCCAAATATTAAAGTTTCATGGCAGTCTAAGAAAAGTTTCATATTAAAATTTTCTTTGTCTTTATCCCACTGGTACTGACAGTTGAAAACTCTCCGTCCCTCACAAGATATGAACTTCAGAAATACTTAAATATTCTTTTTTTCCATATTTCACGTATATATTTTTTGTATTTTTATTTAATGTGTAAGAAATAATATTGCACAAACAAAACATTAAGTAACAACTCGAACATTTTGTTTTCACGACGGCCATTGGTATTTTATATACACTTTACTGACGACTAATGAGCTTTTCAGTTACAGCAAGCATTAGGAAACATCGTGAAAAAATATGTTAAAAAAGCGGTCTGTTTATTATGATTATGAGTCGAGTCATGAAAGTTAGGAGCGGAAATGGCGTGGCTGGGTACAAGCTGGAGTATTACTGTCACACCTTTATTACGCAGTACGCTCTTGACGAGGGCGAAAACCAGCTGACAGGCGCACATAAGGCACAAGGACTCATGATACTAACCTACTAGCCTACAATTCGAAATCACTGACAACTAGAAAATTCAATTAGTTGAATATAATGTACTTGTTTTTTATTCTTTACATCTTAATCTAGATATGTCGTTTTCAATTAATATAAAATTTTAACCAAATAAAATTAAACATTAACCAAACTATATTAACTAAATTTGCGCAACGTCGTTTGTGTAATGTTGTTGCATTCATATAGACACACATAAAATACGTGACGAGAAGTAGTTATTTCTTAAACAAAAGTGTTGAAACAAATAAATCTTTCGATTCTTATCTGCGAGGACAAAAGAATCATGAAAAAGGGAAGAAATTATATCGATGTTAATAAATAACCTTTGCGTAAAATAGTGTAAATGTTTTATAATACGTGTATTTTTTTACTGCTCATATTATATAAAATTAATGAATGTTCATTTCTGTTTATTTTTCTAACCTTTGTAACGTTGTTCAACTTTGATGATTCCGCGGAAGGCCCCAGCTGTGCCCAAATAAATCATAACTACTTGAACTCCAGGCTTGGGCTCCATCATGAAAGCAGCCTTATTCCATTCAGGACTCAGTTGTGGTTCCAAAGCATTGACAACTTCTTTAAATCTGTCTAATCTCTATTTTGAGTTTTTAAATATAATTATTTGTTTAGAAATAGAAAGAAAAGCAAAAATAAATACCAATGTAAATTTAAGTACCTTTGGTGCAAGCAATGAAAATATAATTGGACGAGCTTCTACAGTAGAGGACCAAAAATAGATAATTTTCCATTTAGAATCCACTATTTCAAATGGATCAAATCTCGCATCTTTTTCGAATTCCTCGCAGGTGGTATTGACATACTGGGCCCTTGCTCGAGTCAGCGTCAACAAAAATACTGTAGCAATTATCCATTTACTCGTACCCATTCTTCTGTTGTCATGCACTTAGTAATTTAATTTCCATACTTATTTGAGATTGGAGTTTTGGTCACAGATTAAAAACATGACAATGCAGAACTTCTATATTGGGAAGCTAGTGGTAGCATCAGTTAGTTCAGCATTTTCTCGTTTATACGTGTATAAATTGCAAAAAATATATATTACATCAAATGTAATTTAGTATTTTCTGTGTTTTTTCTCATATAATTCTACTAATGCTATTTTGTCTTCTCCTGATTACAGTTAGTCTCAAAGTAACTGCAGTCCCAGAATAATGACATTTCTAGAAATGTAAAGCTTGATGAGTTTGACAATACGTGTTACAGATTCAATTAACACCATATAGTATGAATCGAAGAAACCTTACGTAAATGGTTGTGTAACAAATGTTTTGCATTTACGACTACGCTATAATTCTCTATACTGGTCTTCACTATGTTAACTAAGTGAGAAAGAATAACGATGATTTTTAATATCTGAAAACACTTCTGTTTTTGTATGTCTTCATAATCTTTTCTCCTTGTTGTGTGTACAAATTCAAAATGTTTACCGATTGTAAGAAGTTTACAGTCGTTATGATATTTGTTTAATTACGCTAAGAACACCATACACGACAGGAATCTCTGTTTAATATACTTCTGGAGAGAGCAATAACATCATAATTAATTAATAAATTAAATCGAGTTTAAATAAATAAAATATAATATATTTTAAGAAGAATATTTGTTTTATTATATATAAAACGTATTATTTAATGGAAATGGTCTAACAAATTTAAGGTCCTTTTGTGTCAGCCAAAAGAGGCATAAAATTTCATAGTTCATATATATATTTAACACGTCCGAAGTTAAATATAATCAATATTAAGAGTCGGTATATAATTTGAACCTAAGAGGTTACACAATGAAATAGAACTTGTGAAAATTTGCGTTTTAACTAATAACTATTAAGTAAATATATTGATGTTATTTATTTAGTATTATGGTCGTTAATAGGTGTAATATGTCACAACTGGTAACGTTTGGTTCAGAGCCTAAAGTAAGTAGTTCCAAATAGCCGTTATAACTTGCTGTAACTTTGTGTTATACTGTGTGACATTACTAAAGAATTGTATACATATTGTTTAACGATACAAAACAAATTACAAAAATGATCCAATATTAGATTTAATTAAAATATTTGAAGCAAATCATTTTTGTGATCATTTAAATGGAACATTATATAGAGTTAATATTACTTTAGCATTTAGTTTCTACGGTGATTTTTTAATCAATTTAAAATCCTGGCACGTTTTCGAGGCTTACGCAATGTAACCAAATTTCAGTGCAATATACTCGAAATTTCGTGATACCAGAAAACACAACATCAATTACACAAAAATTACACAGATTTTTTTATTACAATGACCCATTTTACCGTTTCTATAGTGAACTATTGTATTTTCAAATGTATTATATTTCGGTGAAATATGGATATTTCAAAATTTTACAATATAATAATATACATACACATATAACAACCTGTAAAACATCTTTTTTTTGTTTAGCAGAAACAACCGCAGTCCATAAGTAGTGTAACGGTACGTGTTCTTAGTTACTAATACCTGGGTATGTATCTGCACTGCACGGCGCACTGGGATTACATAACCCCAAATCATAATAGTAAATTATATATATTATTCAATACTACAGAAACTTCCAGTTTCCCAGTTCAACAAATTGATTTTTACAGTGCTTCCTCTATACTCAATTTTGTTGTTGAAACAAAGAAATTGGATTGTAGACGCTAATAGCTTCAGTATCTCTCAGTTTATAAAGTTACTTTATATTGTGTTTAAAATATTTCGATGTCAAAGTTTATGCTCACATTTTGCTGTAGGTTGGATTATACGTACGAGAGAATGATTGATTATGTTGGCGTAACCACAATTTGTCGTTGGTTTATCAATAAATTGCAGAATGAAAAGTAATCGAACCGATATTTGCTTTATTAATTTTAAAGGCGCCTAGCTCGATGTAGGCGTCTTTATAATAGTGCTATTATTTTATATTTCATGTATTTATATACTTATTGAAATCAAATATTGTAGAAATGAAAATTAATTATCATCTGGAAAAAGTTTTTAATTTAATTTATTTAATAATTCAAATTTCCTGTCTAATAAGTGTTTACTCTATAAGAGTATTATTTCTGAAACCTTACGTAATATACTTTGAATTAAATAAGGTATTTTATTTTAGATCATGGTTTGTATTAAGTTACGTCTTGCTACCAAAAAATATTTATTTAAGTGCAATCATTTCATAACATTCATATGTAATTATATATCCATTCAAAATCTTTATAAGCTTACAATTCAGATGTATCAATCAAATCATCAATATTGCTTTATTCTTTACCAATTCCTATCTCTCAGTCTCCGAAAATCAGTTAATCAAAAGTTCTAAACCAAACTCCAGTTCTTGTTAAAATGTATGCTGATTTAATATACGACAACAAAGACGAAGCAGTTCTTTCAAGAGTTGTTTCATGTGTGTTACTTAAAAATGAAAATGAACGTTAATAGTACTGATTTTAAATAATTTTTATGTTAATGTAAAAAAAAACCTCACAAGTTTTGCGAACAGATAATTTTATTGGACTTCTCTTTATCACACTTCCGAAAGAGTTGTTTTAACTGCATCCAATGATAATATAGTTCTTAAGTAAAACGTTAGCTCTCTGACATTTACTAGCAGAGCATCCCAAACATATGAAATTTACCACTAGTTTTTTATCCCGTTGACGTAAAGCCTTTCTACTTTATAGCTTTCATAACCACAGACCCACGATCTGATATTACCCTTACCTCGTTTCTCAGACGGTCCTTATCTCCATTCCTAGACAAAAAAGGAAAAAAAAAATTAATGTATCTATTCCAATTGTCCATTCGAACAATAACACTTGTAATTTTCGTTTTGTTTCATTGAAAATCCATATTAAAAGAAACGGAATGCATGATTGGAAACCAACGACGTAAATTAAAAAGATCAATACGCTTTCGGTTTATTATAATAACTGCAACAAGAATAAAATTCATAAAGAAAATCAGAAATTTGTTGAGATTTTAAATAGATACGTATTAACTCAAACCAACCAACTGTTGAATCCACAAAAAAATCTTCATAACTATGATTAAAAAATCATTTGAAAAAACAATCTCCTTCTAATTTTATTAAAGTCGATTTAAAATACTATTCTCGCATTGTATAGGGAACTATTAAAATTTACCTTTTACAATATGAAATCAATATTTGCATGTCTTTATAATTTATTATCTTAAACCAATAATGGAACATAACGTGCATACATTAAATGCTAGAATATATAGAAGTACTATTTGTACATGATTATAGTAATTATATGATAAGTATTTATTTTCATTAGTTACTCTGTCTTTATATCGTAATTACTTTACTTATCAATGTTTTATTATTATAAACTGATAGATAATGTAAGTTATTTAACGAGATGGTATGTTTAAAGTAATTTAGATATTATGTATTATAAATATAATCGGTAAGCAGTTTAAGCGTAACTGAAATCCATTTAGTATCTACTTACATTTATCGATATTAGACATGAATATAAGAGTTAGTTTAAAACTTTTTATGAAGTTTGTCTTCAAAAATATTATTGCTCTTTTTAATGCCAAGTTCTAAAACAAAAATATGGTAGCATTTTTCATCTACAATTAAATCTTAATTATATTATATACGACTATATATTAATCTAGTAAATAAATATGCCTTTATATGAAATGTTATCTTTAATTTCACAAAGTTACTAAGGCTATTCTGGCTGTGTGTATCTGCAGTTTTGTTAACTATCTACGTGTACATTAAGCCAGTGCTTTTGATATAAAATACAAGATAAATTCGTTTCCAAAATCACCTGGTAACACTCTAAAAATTATCAGATTTACCGTCTAGTATTTTAGACCTTACACATAAAACAATATTTCTCACATGTTTTAAAAACTACTCATGTACTTGTAAGGAAAATGAGTTTAAAGAAATTAAAATATGATATGCTTTCAACATTTAATGGACCGTGTTACAGTTAAAAAGTAAATTTATATTTAATTCCAATAAAAATTTAAATGAGAAATATCTGCTCGGTTTCAATATTTTTAATTCCCGATCGTTTGTAGCTCACGTAAAGCAATTAAAACAAATAGTATTGAACATTACTTGCTTGTGGTATGGTTGTTTTCTTTTATTACAAATATACACGTTTTAATGTTTTTACCAATTAAACTAATATGTTTTTATTCTATAGTATATTATGTTTAGTGTATTCTAAAAGGTTAGCTGCTCTCTAAATATATACATATATACCTTTCTCCTATAGCGGACAAAAGTTTCTAAAACAATCCACGAAATGAGTAATCATATTAAATAGTTTCGGTAAACTAACTCGACTGCACCAAATTCATATTGTATCAGTGAGCTCGTCTAACCGAGCTCCAGATAGACATAATTGACTTGCATGAGGCAGGCTTTGTGATTTCTATTCAAGCAATAATTCAATCTATTCCCTTGTGATGTTGATTTCTTTGTGTAAATGAATTGAAAAGTAAAAAAATATATTAATTAACTTTTTTTTAACTCAGTATATGATTTACCTCATTATTAACATTCCGTAACGAAAGTGTGAAGAAAAACTGTAATTAAAATTATTAAAGAATATATTACTGATAGGTTACAAAATAGAACTAAATTTAATTTTATAATGTTTCATTAAGATTGTTCCTATGATATTTAACAAACTTCTCAAAATAAAATCCTGGAGCTTCCAACGTTTTTTATTAATTAGGTAATATTTTTTTTTAATCAAATACAGCAAGCATCTACCATTTAATTTCTAAGTTAAACGTTGATTGGATGTTTGATTATGTTTTAATTATAGACGTTGTTTATTGGATATATTTGTTATTTTGAAATTCACTTTAAAAATTATTCATTCCCCTAAAAATAATTAATTATTCGCTTACGTTAGGGTTGATAGTAGGTACCTACATAATATATTGTAATTGACATAAGCGCCGTTGACTTAATTATAGGTTTAATTAACTGTGTTTTACGTTGTCAAAGAGCTTCTATATTGAAAATAAACCGAATCTATGAAACATAAAACATTTCAATAAAAAGTATTTAGTTTTAAAACTAACGTTAAAAAATAAAAATACCAATATTTACAAAATTTTTGTAACAAGCCAAAATACTGACTGTATTTGAGTGGACGGCGCAGTCCGAACTTGTTTTCTTTTTGAGAGAATGCCAAGAAATGTTTGTATTAGAAACACGATGTGCGTTATTTTGTTCTAAATTTTTAAAACATGTGGATAGCGTGTGTAACAGTGAATGACCGATAGTGGTATAAATATAGATACTGTATTCATACAGTCTAGTAAATATTTTACTGTTACTAACCATGTATTTCGAAATATCTGATTACAGACTTAATAAAAACGATTGTATCTGATTCTAATATTACAAAAGTTATCGTGTAGCGATAAGACTCAAATATTGGTTGATTACACGTACATATGCATATGTAATGGAAACGGCATGGAAAAACATGCTAAGGCTTTTCTAATAATTTGTTTCGATAAGGAAAATAATTCCATCCAACGGTTTTTAAGAATTTAAAAGTAACTTGTTTAACTCCATTAAGATGTTCACTTTCTTTTTCAGAAATTTCTTGAAGACAAATTGGTCATTAGGGAAAGGCTTCACCCTTCACAAAAGTTAGAAATATAGGATTGCAATGTACCTTGTTTGAGGCCTCTATGTTGATATTATTGTGTATAAATTTTTTATTATATTTTGACTTCTATTATAAATAAATTTGGCGATAACTACGGCATTGAAGGTTTAAATCAAACTTTTTTGTATTCTGAATAATATTATATTCGTATACAATAAAAAAGGAAGGGCAAGGTTTAAAATCACATAGAAAACCAAACAAAGAATATATTCTGTAATAAAAATTTTCGTAATTAAACCATTAGGCATAAACATCAATGATAACATTTTCTCAAGGTTCTAAAAATATTAAAAAAAAATGCTATACATATATGTACATCTATTTTGTGTTCACTTTATGGTCACTCAAAATATGAATCGCAAGTTTAACAACTTATATGCCTTTAAAGTGACCAGCATAGAGAGACATTTCAATTCAAAGAGCTGACATAGCTCGGATATTTTAATTGGAATCGCTTCATGTTCCCCATTATCTATCAAAAGAGAGACGGTTATATTTTTGTATTTTTCTTTAAGAACTACAAATTTATACGAATTTTTTGGCCCCTGCATTTAATACAGAGAGAAAAAAAATCTAGAACGCTTTGGGTCTTAAAATTGCATATATATTTTTTTACCCTTTTTATTGTGAATTGCATGGTACTTGACCATAATCCGACTTTATCGTAAATAGATTTTTTCCTTGGATGGTAATGACACAGATGCTAGGAAAAACGGACTCCACAAACTATTCCATTTTTTTGCAATTGGCATAAGAAAGAAGAAAGGTTTCGTAAAGGTGAGATCCCAGAGGAACTTTTATGTTGATCATCATTAGAACTGATGAAGAGCTATGAACAACAAATTAAAAAGAAAGGTCCTTCAGATAGTCAGAATCCTGGCAATCAGACTTTGGTATAATAACATATATCATAACTTTAAAACTTGCCAAAAAGACATAACCGAATATCCTCTAGAAAACTTTCGAGATTTTAAGAGACGTGACAAAGGCTTCACCATTGTTTTGGCTATTTCACTGGTTTTCACAAGGTTAAAAAAGGCTCTTATGTTTGTAAGTTTCCAACATGTATCCTGGAAAAATGGGTCCAAAGCTTCCACTTTTCAGTCGGACCACATTAGTCTGTGAACCATAGGCGACGTGTGTCAGTGAGTACATCAGTAAAGGAATAAAGTATTGAAAACCCTGTTTTTTCCCGTCAAAATAGTATCTGCGCATCTCAACGAATCTCTTCAGTGGAAAATCAAACGCACGACTAAGGATAGTATTCAAAAAAGGGATGACTTCCCAATATTCTGAATAGTATCGCCAAGTTTTTATTTTACCGTAAAGCCTGGAATCGGTAGAAGTCAGCGGTCAAATATCTACAGTGCAGATGAGACTTTGATAATTCTCTGTCTGGATCTTTTGTCAGCAGATGATCTAGGCAATTAACTGTATCCAGCATACTTTTGACCCCTTTATCATGTAGAAAGGAATTTAGTGCGAGCTAAAATTCAACCCTTCCCTCCCAGCGTTTTTTGGCAGCAGCATATTGTTGTTGAAATCTAAGGAATATTATAATTGTCTTATATGATACAATACATTTTCTAATTATTTATATCTGAGGAAAAAATTATGTAGAATTATATTATTAATAGTACAATAATTCAAATTTATTCCAATTGCAAAGTTAATTCCACTTACATCAACGTTATGCTACAACGTAGAAGAACAATAATAATGCTATTTATCAAAAAAAAATCTAATCTAATCTAATGGCAGAAAATAGCGCCTGGTTTTTATAATAATAATGGTAAATTTTTGTGATATTTCTTTAGTACGGTACTCCGAGTTGATAACTCTATTAATATCTATGTAGTCTGTTGAACCGCGGGCTATGAACCAATCAAATTCAACAAATGGACGCATAATGTTGCTGTACGTAACATTTAGAGACAAAATATTTTCTGCAATATGATGAAATTGGCGTATGTAATATATGTTTAAAATAAAAAAATCACTAAACTATTTTTTTATTAACAAGTTTTTAAGCCGTTAACGAGACTTCAACGTAACAGAAAAATATATTTAATATACGTATTCTAAATGTATATTTTTTAATTTTGAACATATACTATTACTCAAAAGGTTTTATTACAAGATATTTACTTGTGGTCTGAGATTTAGGTAATTTCTTATTGACATTATTATTGTTAGCGAATACATGGTTTTTAACCTCGACCTGTTATATTGATAGAAGTTTATTTTGTCCGTAGAAGATGCGATATGTCTCAATGTGCGCGTTCTGTTGTTGTAGGCCCGACGTGGTACGCGTTTTAGCCGCTTATTTAGTTGTTTTTCTTCGTTCGCTATGAACATCTAGAATTATTCATAGTATTTAATTTGTTTTTGCATTTATTGCATAAATAATGTAAGTATATTTTACTAATGTTTTCATTTTAGTGTATTTTATTGTTATTTATTGTATACTGTTTGTAACTTTATTTAAACTCAGGGTTTCGGTGAAGGTTATTTGATATTAAATTACTCTCTTGTCGTTGCTTCATTCACATTAAAACATTTTAATGTAGTCATATTATATTACGGATATATCAAGGTATACTTAAATAAAATTATAATAACGTGATTTCCGGACGTTGTAGATATATGAATATTAAAAAAAAACATATGAGGATATTATAATAAATGAATATTAGTAACATGTCCTTTTTATATAACAATTTATATATAAGGATATGAGTATATTTTTTTGGTGATTATTATTTACGTAGGTGTAAAATTCCACTATGCGTATATAAATAATCTAAGCTAATACCAAAATATAAATAACTTTGTTGAGTTAAATATAATATTATTGAATACCAGTATATTTACAGGGATTAAGACCAATTTTAATTTCAAAATTATTTTAAAGATAGTAACGCTTCTTTCTAGTAGAGCTGCAATTATTTTGTTGAATAAATAATACACATTGAACAGATTAAATTCAATGCTTGTACAGTTTATAGTAGCTACAGATTGTCGTTAGTAATCTTTACGAACTCCGTTACTCATCTTGACACCAGAGCTCAGGTGTATGTCGACTCTCCTAAAATATCGTTGTCGCCAGAAATATATTTGAAGAATAAAACACCACTTTTTGCGCTTGCTTTCTCTTGCACTGATTTATGGCTCGTTAAAATGAGCTAATAAAAACTTATTACCTACAATATTTTTTAAGACGGAATGCTAAGTTAAAAAGTCTGGGAATGCTAACTTAAAAAGTGTCGTATTCATTAAGAAAACTACGTGCCTCAAAGTAACGACATTAACGACATGAATTTTACAAAAAAAATCCGAAGGGATTACTTGAATGGGTCTAATAATATATGAGACAAAAGCGTTATTTTTTATTAAACAAAAAATATCCTGATATATATGGAACAAAAAATTAAAATCAAATAAAATGACTTGTATCAGATTATAATTGTTTTGTCTTTTTTGTCTTAACTGTGAGCGGAGTTTTGATCTCTTGTATCCAATAGGTTACAACAAATACCAAACCTTTGTCGATAAAGGCACCCCCTCCTTTCATTTCATTCTGAAACCTTAATGATATTGATCGCATTACACCGAGAGGAAAAGCGACAACATCTCAATATTTCACCTCCCTAATTAACAGACCTGATACGAAATAATAAAATTATTGCTAATGAAATTGTATTAAAACTAACTTTAGGTTTAGATTAAAAACATTTTAAGATGAAGTATGAAATAGCTAAATTCAAGTTGTAATCATTGTCCATATGCACCAGATAACTTAAATTAAAATAGATACAAAAGACGCAATTCCTCACAAAACAATTACTTCAATTGTCTCCTCGTTCATAAAACAGGCAACAATCAACAACTTCTAAAATAGTTTTTAATATAATAAAACAGGTTTTGACTAACACATTTTATAGTTTATTGGTGACTGTCACAGTTATTTTGTGACATAATATCTCAAAATATATTTACAAATGATAAAAAAATAAAAACATCGTTTATGTCGGTGTTATCGTCTCTTATCAAAGAGCTCTTTTTGAATATTCATTTAATAGTTGAGTAAAATAAAACTTTTTATTGACTAATTATATAAAGACTTAATAGATTCATATCGAGCACAATACAGAGAAGAGTGGTTTATCATAGTCTTGCGTAATAGATAAGTACTGACAACGATGAAGCGAGAGTTGGCCACGTGTTCACGGCACGTGTGAGTGCTACCGAACGTAAGGACAAATTGTATATCAATTTGCATAATTATAAATTACATATTCATACGACATCCAGTGTGGTTCATTATCTCATACGTTGTATTGCAAGCACAGTTTACGATTAGCTATCATAATTTTTATCCCGTTATGGCAAAAAAATATAATACTGGTACACTTTCAAGTTTTGTAGAATGTATTTTTATTATGAAAGGTAATCTAAATATATAATCATGCTGTATTTATATACTTAAATACTTTAAAAGATTAGTTTACAATATGACTTTTATATTGTTCATGACAATAAATTAGGTAAACGCATTTTTTTGTTATGAAATTCACTCGAATTTAAAAATATATATTTTAGCGCGATTCACTACTTGACAGTTATTGTCTTTAATAGAAGACGAGCAGTGTAGTTTCATTTTAGTATATATATATA
>DVQP01001793.1:0-14267 GCA_018231745.1 Danaus eresimus
GTTGGTAACATTTGGTAACAGTTGGTAACATTGTTGGTAGATAAAGTATTTTTTTTAAGCTTATCGGTTTCATGTTATACGATTGTATATTATTATAGCCTTAAAAGGCAAAATTTTGTTTGAAATAAATATTCAAAGTGTTAAAAAATTAATGAAATCTAACTCCTCTTATGTTTCGATATTATGTTTGAAAGAAGAAATTCTTAGGAATTTCTTTTATTCGATCAAAATTCTGATTTTTTTTTACCATAGGAACCCTGCACTCCCCAAAAATGCCCAAGTGTAAAATCTTTTGCATGTTTTATGACAATTACGTTTTTCCTCTTTTCCGTGATTCTATTCAAAGTCCAACTTTTTCATAAATAAAAATAAAATTCTCTCCGTATAGATATAAATTTTGAAATTCATAGACCCGTATACTGTGATTAATAAGTTTAAAATTTAAATTAGATTTAGACCCGTGGAGGTTACTTCCATTTATTTCTAAATTACATTCTAATCCAGAAAATTGGAGAGTTCCATTGTTGGATTGAAGTAAAAATTCCTCAAACAAAATATATGTCGGATTAAATTTCGCTGTTCCTCCTTATGTAATTTATAAATTCTTAGTCCTCAATTCGAAATCACTTATATTTCTATCGTGTAGTTTAGCGCTTACAATTATTTTTGATACCGCAGTCCTAAAAACAACTGCAAAATAAATCTTATTTTTTCAAATGCCACACAGATGCTAACAAGATGCGAAACATTCTCAGCATTTTTACATTAAAATATCAAACGCTTTCTTTTTGCGGTTTACTGTAAGGTAACATTAAATTCATTTCAGCAAAAAATACTTTATATAATCAGAATTACGTTAAATTTTAAGTCCTCGAAATTAATTCCACTTTTTTACAAAAACATGATATATATTACGGACATTTTATGTGTCCTTTTAAAATAAAAACCAATCAAACACAGAGTCATATGTTTAGTTTTAAGATATATATAAATATTGCAAAATTTCATGAGGCTAAGATTACCGATATGTTATTTTTTCTTACTTTGCGATCGTAAAGAAACCTAACCAAATTTAACCGAACTTAAGAATTACTGTTAATTTTTTCTACTTGATACCTAGCATTAATTTATATTATCTTATCAACTAATATGCTTAAAAAATATAACATTAAATCAGAGGAATTCACGTGTTCATGTATTATGTACTGACAGATTGTGACATTGTCATTGCAACGTGGCATAAACGTCAAGTAAATAGTACATAACCTGGTCTATGCCGTGTCTGCATATTATATTTCTAATCATTCAGCGTGAAAATCACATAATGAACTTTAAATATTTATCGAAATAAATATATCAATATATAACAAATAGATAGATGTATTATTATTAGATAGCAATTATATGTTTGTTTTGTTACAGAGCCCGGATGAGTACAATGTAGACTATACTGGCAGATACGCCGAACTCGCCTCGCCCGTACCGTCTCATGTCGACGTGGACGAGCTTGTAGCAAGTCTGCGAGCAGCAAGCAGCCATAACT
This sequence comes from Danaus eresimus, assembly GCA_018231745.1. Lineage (NCBI taxonomy): Eukaryota > Metazoa > Arthropoda > Insecta > Lepidoptera > Nymphalidae > Danaus > Danaus eresimus. The sequence continues at coordinate 1,544 of DVQP01001793.1, forward strand.
AGTTCATATTTATCATTAAGATTATCCCACTTATATTTAAGTACAATGTAATTTTTATACCTATTATAATAAAGTGAAGCGTGCTATTGTCTCAATTTTGATTTATTTATTTTCTTATCCAACGAAAGAAGATAGAGATTGTAAACAACAATTGATATAGCATATAATAATCGTAACAAAGAATAATGTTGATAAAAAAGTATGAAGTAATTGAGTAAAAATACATATTTCTCCAACTGCTTTGTCATGGGTCATTAGTGAGATCGACAAGATGTGCTTTGGTTGCCCAATGCTGCCTATCCGATGCCGATTTGACGCACCCGCCTCTCTCGTAGGAGGACTGACGTAGTTTGAACAAAGTAGACGTATTTGGCAACAACTAAAAGAACTTCCGTTACCAATCCAAACTGGCTTAATGTATGTACGGGCCAATGAATACAATCTTAGTTCTACCCATGTTTATTTTCCCCTGCTCCTTCAGGAACTGTGAAGTTATCTGTTAACATAGGCCTAGATTATATAAAGTTTCGACCATAATAAGGATATATTGACTAATAAAAAATTTATGTTTCATTTGAATAATAAATAAAAAAGCCGTAAATAGATACAAACATCATAGTTTTAAATCGTCCACAACAATTATTGATAAACAATTGCTTAAAAAAATGCAAACGTAACTCTTAACTGATATTTTAGCTTGAAATCTGATTTTGACATTATGACGCCATCATATAAATAAGTATAGTGAAACTCGGTAACATTTTGCTGCATCGGCATCGAATACTGATTTGTTATGAATTAAATTGGGGCATATATAGTGAAACTAATCAATGTGGCCGCGTCGCATTGGGAAAAGCCTCTCATAATTTAGATTAATATCGGAAGGATGAGGTTGCTGGCGGTCCCTACGAGCCTGTCGACCCAGAGGTATGTAATCATACGGCACCTGAAATAATAATTCTCATTAAACAAGAACGTTTTTAATAACTCTTTAATAAACGACGATAAAGCTTTAAGCTCAGTTTTAAGTATTATGCGATATTAAATTTCATAATACATTATAACACAGCTGTAACTCCTAAATCTATCTGCAGTGAAACGTGTACTATGAAACATTGTATGCAGGCAGTTTTAATAATAAATAATTTTATATAACAAATACCTAAATAATACAATACGAATGTTATTTATTCGAAAGACGATTGTATGGATTCTGTTCAGTAAATATTAATGGAAGTATCACAAACACTTCCTGGAGTAAGGAGATTGCAATCCGGTTTCAGGAAACATCAAAGGCAGCAATATGAAAATATATTTTATACCTAACGTTTATTTGTTACTTTAATTTTATTTATAAATAACAGATATTTTTAATAAAGTAATTCCAAAACTAACCTGCGTAAATACCTCCACTACAAAAACTATGCTGAGAATTAAAAAAGCCAACAAATTCATTTTAGTATACCAAACTGAGATGTGTCTTGATTTCTGTAAGTTTACGTCCAAGAATCCAATTAATTTCCAGACGTAGGTAAACGCATGATACTGTTTAGTTTAATGAAATTAGATTTTAATGTGCAATTGCAATTTCGGTATTTTCTACCTAATTTAACTAAACAACAGGTCCGAATACAAGTATAAACTAAGTAACCGATAAAAAAAAATCATAAAATGCATTCGCATTCTTTATACGAAATAAAAATATTGGCTGGAAGATTATAAATGTATTTATGAGATGTAAAAAAATGAAGTGAACAAAAAAATTGTCCCAAATGTTTATTACATTTCTCAATAGATGTAAGCATTGCTGCGTTTGATATAAACGACTTTTATAATTTACTATATCTTATATAGAACATGGATTTTTTCATAAAAATTATGCTATTTCTTTTAAGTTACGCTCGAAGTGTAAGTATTAAGATATTTGTATGATATAAAAGTAACTTCAAATATGTTGTTCGGTCGGAATTCTCAATTTGTATCACATATATTGTAGACAGAAGAAATTAATCATACAAACGCAAATGATCATCTAGACGATTTCAATAAAACTCAGTTTACATATAATAAAACGGAGAAATCCAACACTGTTGACGTCCACAGCGATGTGATAGAAGAAATAGATGAAACTAATATCACTGATGTAACGCAAGAACAAAATCCAATAAAGAGATTTTATGACATTCTCAAACTGCCAATGGAAAAAATTCTATCATCACCAAAAATAAATACAGTCCTACATAATATAGGGACGTGTATGGTCAATGGGGTCATGGAAATAGTAGCGTACTATTTGCCAGCTCCATTAATACCATTGATAGCTACCGCTGCCGGAATGGTGATACCATTTGAACCAGTCGTGATGCTGAGACGAAGAATGCCAGTAACCAGTTACAGACGGGCATTCAAAACTGCTGTTAATGGGTTCCTGAACACATTCGATACATACAAAGTTGATAATTACGATGCAGATCCGTATATGACAAGGAGATTCAATAGAAGATTCATGAATGACGGCTCAAAGGAAAACAAAAAAGATGAAACTTGATATATTTATTTTAGTTTGTGATTATGTAATTTATAAATTAATGTTATTACTTCCTATCGGTATCGTTCTAATTCTAATAAATAATATTTTTTGTTGTTATCGTCCTACAAAGATTACACGAATTCTTTGATTTCTTCGTAATCGCTCACATGGGTGGTCATCCTCACGACACCGAAGAAAGGGCAGTAGAATGTTGTTCTTACAGCGACAGATCCTTCTCTCAACTCGGGTTTCGGAGGAACATATTTCTCTTCTATTCTTTTTTTCCTTCTTGGTTTATCTTTAAGTATATTCGTTGTTACCTTAGTGACATTTGTCTTTAAATCAGTTTTCCTCAAACTTTTAGCCTCAGGGATTTCCATGTGACGCCAAGTGTGTCGAAATCCGTTTTTATCCAAAAATATTTTCTGAGATCCAATATTATTGTTTCTTTTAAGAATAAAATCTTTAAAATGATCCCGAACTTCGTGTATCGTTGGCTTTAAAACATTGTATTTCTCATTCCTGAAAATTATTTCAGATATTTTCTGGAAATCTATGTGGTTTTCAAACTGGGCGTCGGTTAAGTATACCTGGAACATGTTTATGTATTGACAGAAATTTGTAATAAGGCATTGAGAAAATTAAAATTAATTTAAAGTATAAACTATTCCACATATTCTTGGATCTGAGTGTAAAGAACTAAAATAGTATCAATCATAAGATACAAATTAATAAGTCACTTGTGAAAACTGTAGATTATTATAGATACGAAAATAACAGATTTAAGGAAAGTAAGGTCATGTTACAATATCCCGAAAACGACTAATAATACCTACTCAATTGTTTTTTGTAAGAAATACTGTCTGCTTTTTTATTAAGTGTAAAATTTTCAAAAAGACGTAATTATTAGATGGGTTTTAATTATCAAGACAGAGGCCTCGGGTTAAATTAACCTAAATTAATTGTTATTATAAGTTTTTCTGTGCCTGTGTGACATATATCAATTATAATTAGGAGGATAGTATTTTCAAAGGTACTGCCCACTGAATCCAAAAAAAAAGTTTTATGGCTCCAGTTGTCTCTGGGTTAATAAGTATGGTGACAGTTGTTAAATATCATTGTCGATGTCTCTCGGTTGTCAGTTTAGTTTTCTTAGTGGCCAATCAGTGTGAAAAATAATTGGAATTTTCACGTAAACTATATGAAATCGGTAATGAAATGATTTTTCATGTATTTATTGAGTATTCTTTAGGAATATACATGTGGCTATAATTATATATAACTTACTTTATATGAAGAAATTTATTAATACGACAGTCACGAAATTTATCTTTTAACCTTCTCAGCTTCTAGATAGAAAATTGGGCAGATTTTTTGATATTTCAAAACATAGAAGTACAAAAATTCTCTACTATATCTAAAGTCATTGTATTCGGACGAATTTTATGTCTTCTCTCAATGCTATGTTCACGTTTTGTTAATTTCACAACAAACATTTATGTACAACTTATTTTAAGGTTAAATGTAAATGATTCTTATGACAAAAAACGTTACGAAATATATTAGACTATTTATTCAATACACAAGATATATTAGACTATTTCTAGACTTACATACGTAAATGTTAGGTAAATAAAAGTTATCGTGTGTATCCAATCGCTAAGAAATACGGTCACGCTGCGTTTAAACATGATTGTCATATGAGTCGAGCACAGTTTCTTAATTAAAAAACCGTAATATATTTTATGGTTATCGTAGATTGCATTTCTACGCTGCAAGATTATTAATACTTCGTAAGCGAATTGACTAAATCATTGCTTTTTAATGTCAGAATAATTATAGTTACGAGTAGAGAAATAAGTAAGTCTTCGATTAATTAAATATAATGTATGGAAAATGTTTAAAAAAGTGTAGGATATTTTGCTTGATATACATATAGCTACTATAGGTCTAGGCTACGTTCACATTGGAAAAATATTCAAGAATTACAGTATTAAGTGTGAATGAAGCCAAAGTATAGAGCAATTATAAATTAGCATAGGTTTTTAGACCATCAAAGTGAGGTTCTTAGGTTATGTTCTGAGACAATTTTATAATATGGCCACAGCATAGAGAAAAGAATAAGAATATTGTTTGAAAATATTGAATTTTATAAAATAGTGACAGCTTCTATCTTATAATTTTGCGATATATAAAAACGTATGTACGTAGCTTAGTATCGTTAGTAAATTAAGGCACAGATTGTCAGTAAGAATAATTTTGGCATATATATATATATATGGCAGCATTTTTGTGGCATATTTTTAGATATAACATAGAAATTAAATATAATAAAGTATTCGTCCAACAATTAAAAATTTTGACGTTTGCAAAATATCTTACGATACCAGTGAGAAGAAACCATAGTGTAAAAAAAGTGTATTAAATGAGTCTAAAGACAGGTCGCTGATTTATGATTTATAATTTAGATATATCATTTTATGAATATTTATTTCCTATATGTTTTATAAGAATCTTTATAAACGTTCTCTATATTAAAATTAATATTATTTTCCATTTGATACGCGTTAAAAGGGCCTAAAGTGAAATTGGTACTAAAAAATTAAATTATTGCTGTGGAAATGTTGGGAAAAAAAATGAAAGCCAGTAATCGATTTACTTAAATGTATATTGAAACATATTTTTAAAGCGTAAAAAAAGTCTAGCCTCCCAATTATTATTTAAGCCAAAGGAAATAGTGTCCCCGCTACAGACTGACGTAATAATATGATCCAACATTGTTGCCATATACAGAAAAGTTAATAATCATTGTTGCTATATGATAAAATATGGCAATAAAATTACATTTTATATATTATTTAGTTGAAATTGATAAATATGTGGCAAAAATAACATATTGAAATAGTCTGTTATGCATATGTATAGTTTACATGTTATACAATTTATATTTTAATAATAATATTCTGTATTTGTTTTATAGTGAAACATTGCTTCAAGGTTCAATGAGCTTTGGAAGTTCTAAAGCGTTACTAAATGGTTTATTTTAGATCATGAAATAGAACAATTTAAGGAATATTTTTTTATTATTATTAATTTAATATAATTTAATGATCGAAAAATTCTAAAATATTTTTTTTTTATATATAATTTTATAACCGTTAATATCTTTTAATATATAACAACAGACAAAATATACCGAAAGTGTTAGGGCAGAACCTTTATCTAATTGGAAAACTTCAATATCCCGTGTCTTTCACCGTCTACAGTGTGCTCTTATCTTAAATCCCCTTACAATTGCCGGCCGTCATTTTGTTTCAAAACATCCGAGCGACAATCTCATAGCTGGCGGATATGTGCTCATCTAGTACTAAATTAATGTTATATTCATTAAAAATTATAAAGCGAAATTAAGACTAGCCGTATTAAAATCTATCAATCAGTCAAACATTCACGCATTATTCAACAAATCCATTAGAAAAATATCATGAAAAGATCAGATACAAAGACCTAAGCTCAGTAAATTACCAGTTCTATATACATTTTATTAAAATTTAGTATTGCGTATCATAAGTCATTGTCGATATTAATCGGCATACAAAAAATATATTTATGACATATATATATAATATGAAATAATTAAGACGACACAGATCATATATATATTTACATTACAGAAATACTGAGAGCACAGGAAGTTTATTATACAGCGAATAAATATATAGCTCGTTAGTAAACTATAATACTATAAGTTTATCGTCGATATGAAAAAAAAAATATTTACAAAAGATTCGATTGTCAAAAAAAATTTTACTAATTTTTTTTAATGTAGAATATAAAACTACCCGCAGATTTTATATCTTGTGTTGGGTTTTTGAACCGAACTCGTGCAGGATGTCGCAGGCCATCTCTAGGTCATTCCTGGTGATCCCCAGCGCCCTGACCACTATGTCCTTGGGGTAACCTTCACCCACCAGACGAGCTATGTAGTCCAGGTTAATGTTCTCGTAGGAAACATTGTCAAGATATTTTCTCCCGTGCTTGTCGTGGGTTAGGGGATTGATTTTTTTCGCTGTGAAACAAATGCAACTCATCATTATAATTGCATAATAATTTATCATAAAACTTATATATTTTCGGATTTACTACGCGATTTTTATTAATTTAAAACTACATAATCCGGACGTTTCGTTTACTTTACAGTAGCCGTGATCACGGGCAGACGAGATGTGAGTGTCTGTCAGTTGGTCTTGTTATTTATCACCTACCGCCATCGGTTTCTTAATTTTCTGACGAAAATATATTAGTTCTATTTAAATGACTCGCGAAAATCTTAGATGTCATTATAATTTATCATATTGACTGTGATGTAAATGTAATAACAAAAGATGGATTACATTAATACAAGTAAAATACATTGTGTTGAGTGATTTTATATTTCCAATTATCGTTCCGGAACAAGTAAATTTCTCTAATCATAGATTTTAATAGTAACTTTTAAGTTTCTCTTAACATTTTCTTTAAGGTATTCGATACATTGCAAGTCATAAACTATAATAAGTACACTGATTATAAATTTTAAAACGTATTAATGTTATTATTCGACTTACGTGCAACCGCTAATTCGTTTTCCACAGCAACATTCTCGTACGGTGGGTTCTTTACATCCTCGGATGGAAATTTTGGCATTGTTGTGGATTTGGTGGGCTGGTCTATGCTACCGCTGGTCGTAGAAGGTAGGGACCTCTGTCTTGGTGGTGCCTTGTCCAACCTCGTTTCTCTATCGAAGCTTGACCTATCAGAATTCTGCATGCGATCCTGTCTCTCGGGCCTGTCAGGTCTCTCTGGTGGACTCCTGAAGTCTATATGCCTATCGTGGACATATCTTTCTGGATATCTATCCAGTAATCTGTTCTCGGAGTTGGATCGTTCGTTTCTATCCACTATTTCAGTCCTCTCGTGTTTGTCTTTGTCCAGTCTATTGTGAACTCTGTCTGTCTGTCTGTCAGGCGGTGGTGCAGGAAGGGGACGACTGTTTGATTGTGGTGTGCAAGCTCTTCTGGGTTTTTCAAACGCCCTTGGATCTGGTGGTACCTGGATGTTAAGAATTAATTGCCTTAACGATTACAATTTATTTAAAAAAAAAGTTATCGCAGTTTAGTGATTACATTTACTCTACAAATTCTAACAGCTACGTAACATTTAAAATTTTGTAATGATTTTTACAATTTTTTTACATGAACATGGGCATCATTACTAACTTCCTCTATTCTTAAAATATTTTATATACAGAATAATAAAATTCTTCTTCAATATAGACTGTAATTAAATTATTTAATTAAACCCCAACGCTAAAGGGATAATATAAATTGAACCACAATGTTTGTGTGTTTGTGTACGTCTGAGGCATAATAGCTCTAAAACAGAATTATCAATATTGATGCGTTTTTATATATGAAAGCTAATATTTCTTAGCTATATTAAGTTAATATCAGTGTTGCAGTGGAATATCTAATTCTTTACAAATTTATGTAATCATTTTTGGAATACGATTAGTTTGTCAGGTAATTTAGGTTACGCGTGTTAAAATTAACGTTAGATTATAAGTAATGATTAAAAGTTTTTAAGTATTTTTGATTATAACATTAAATGGTTTGATTGTTACCTCATGTCTGGTGTCGATCAGGCCGGTGATGGTTTCTGTGGAACCGGTGATGACGGACGTTAGGTAGTGACGGGAATCCGGTTCCGGTTCAAGCGATGAACGACGGCGTGGTTCTGCACCAAAAAAAAAATATCTTTAACAGCACACTCCCGATGTCGCTTGCTTTGCAGCAACCGTCGACACGGTGGATTTTAAAAAATATATATAAATAATAGTAAATCGGAAAAATATTAGTTCATTTCTATGAATTTCACGAAAATGTCGGACCTCATGATATTGAACACTAGTATGTTTAACAATGAAACTCTTTGAAAATATATATGTTAAAAAATATATCTTTACTGTTTCGCAATCGAATATGTTTATGAGTTAGTCTTGACTTTAATGTTTATTTTAATATTAAGCTGAGATCAGTCAAGGATTGTTTTTAATTAAATACGTTTGCCCACCCATAATACTAGCCGAGGCTATGTCTTGGACACTGGAAGCGGCAATACTTTCTGCGGGCGAGAGACTTTTCCGTGGCGGTAAAGGGGGGGCCAATTCTCCATAGGCGTTTTCCGCGCTGGGGGCCTTGCGAGGAGCCCGCGGTGAGTGCCGGGGTGAGGCCCCAGCTGACCGGGCCCCCGGTCGAAGGGCGTCGATTGTTGATGTAGCAGCGTTGAACTCCGCCCAATCCTGTTTGTTTGGGGCCTTGTAATTTGTGGGTTTCATAGCCAAGTGTTACTTTTTTACCTTTAGTTATTGTAGCCTCAACGTCTAAGACGTAAAGATTTTGCGTTTTTTGGCTTGTTTACTATATTCTATAAGGATTCTTGAGTTCCTACTGTATGTTTGAACAAAATCATTTTTGGGGGTTCATGTACTCAATGCCTTTAAGAATAATTTGATTTGCGGCGTAAACTTTCCTTAAAACAAAATATCTTAGAGAGAAATTTGCTCTGTATGGGCCATATGTTGTGGACATTGTTACCAAAAGTTACGTAATAAGTAGTTGATGTAGGTATTTTTTATGTAAATAATAAATTTCCGAGTACCAAAGATACTTATTATGTTATGAAAATTCCCGCGAAGAAACAGTTCCGTGCATTATTTATAAAAATACTTCAGTGATCACTTTAGGACCAGTGACAGAAAAATGTTTGAGAAAATAATATGACACTGTTGATATGTACGTATGTATATTGGAAAAGATAAATAAAATGTGCTTATATACAGCGTGTTCACAAACAAGTTTTTAATTAAAGCATAGGATAAAAATAAGTATTTATGTCTCAATCAAAATCTTTCGTTATATAAAGCCTAGTCGAAATATTTTTTTAGATTTTCGCGATCTGTGTTTAATTAAATGAAATTATTTCGGAATATAATTAATGTATCAGCTTATTTAGCTTTGGACAGTAATTTTTTTGTACTATCGAATTAGTGTATGCATTTCTTATCACTCGATACTTAATTTTTTTACGCAATTTTTCATGCATTATAACAAAATTTTAACTAAATCTAATATTTCGAATAAAAGTGTTGAAGATAATTAATCTTAATTTAACTCTTATTGTTGTGAACTAGCATAGATCACAAAATTTTCTAAATTTTACATACATGTAGCCTGTACTTAAAGAGAAAAATAATTTTTGACTGTTATTAAGTTATTTAGTTGATTCAATATGAATAATTCTGTCGAGAGAAATCTAGATATTGCACGAGATATTTTCAAAAATAAGTTATTGAATCTTTGTATTGAAATTAAAGTCGTACTTCACAGATTATAACAGATTTATCTGTTTTATTGCTTAACTTTGTTTATATTTAGAGTACATCAGCAATTTTAATATTTTTTTTAATATATGGAAAGAGAAAACAAAAATTATCACTAATCAACGCCATGCACAATACCCAAATATGGTTTAATGTAATTAGGACCTGAACACTAGGACTAGTAACAGAAAATAGAACCAATACATTACTTTAGAATAATTTTTTTTTTTGGTTTTTGATAATAATGTATGACAAAACGTGCAAGAATGAAAAAATAACCCCCAAAAAATTTTACCAAGCAAGGAACACGATGCAAAAGAAAACACAAAAAGCGAATTCATACAAGCATATATTCAGCGATACACTTAGTAATAAATAATATATAATGAAAAAAAAAAACAAAAAATCCATTTAACATAGAAAATGTGATGAAAAAAAAAACGATAAAATCCTAAGTCCGCAGATTCACAAACAACGCAGCGAGAAATATAGACACTAACAAAAAAAATAATCTAATAATTTAAATTATAACATAAAACTTAATTAACAATTACATCATCACAATAAAATCATTTAAATTCACTGGCAAATAAAATCAAATAGCTAAAGCAATTTGTAATAAAAAAAACATTGGATTTAAAAAAAATACAAAAAAAAAACTTTTAGGCCAAAAAAAATTACCACTGGCGTAAAAATAAACTAAGGTATTGAAAAGTCGTTTAAATAAAAATATATTCCTACTATATGTAATTTAAATGAAATTTCAAAATTCAGTATTGATTTTTAAATAATAATCACCTATATTTAATTAAAAATTATGTATTGTTGGTCTAATATATAAACACATGTAAAAATGATCTTTGTGACAAAAAATATATATATTTTTTACATAAAATATTTCATATAGATATATTATATATATGTATATATTAAACCAACATATATATCAAAGCGTGTAATGTCGTCGTACAAGCTAAGCATGCTGACTTCTCGACCCCTGAAATAAATATTCTCGGGATAGTTCAATTGCATTTTATTATTCAAATAAATTAAATTAAATTTCTATTTACAATGAGAAGTTTCGATATATGTATGTCTGAGTGAAATGTTTTAAATTCGAGCTCAGTATAATAAAAAATATTTTTCATATATATATATATATCTAAATTCAATATATTGAAAAGTATGCAAGACCCACACAATTATTCTCACTTTAAAACAAAGAATTTGCAAAATTCATTCATTTTTATCTAGTACCAAAAAATTATCACTCGATTTTTCAATAAAATGCAATTAATTCTTATTACGATAACGATATAAATGTTTAAAAACGAGACAAACATGCATTCAAAAAATGCATACACATAAACATGCACACTGAACATTCCAGATGAAGTCACAAACAGACAATAAGATATAAAAAAAAAGATAAGCTCATAAGATAACTTCTTAAAAGATATAAAAAATAACTGGTGAAAACTATAATAATATAAAAAAAACTATCAAATACTGCAACTTTTTTTTTTAAAATAATTGAAATTTATCAAAAACGTATACGGCCTATCGTTTTCTCAGCAAATTGTCGATATTGAAGAATTCTTATGAATATTTGAAATAATTAATTCATTTTCTAATAACATTATGTATATTATTACTATATATAACGTCAGATAACTAAAGTATTCTAAATATAATTACCTCAGAGTCGTCTATGTCATCTGTCAGACCGTTGAAGGTATTCCTTGACCATCCGTTGGAATGACTTGATGACGTCACCTCTGAACCTGGGACAAACAGCATATATGTATATATATATATATATATGTATCAGTTATGTTTGCAAGTCATTAACAATACACAATTAAATTTTTATACCATTTAGGTAATAGCATAGCTGTTTTCTCATACAAGAAAATAATTACATCCATACATAATAAATCCAATTAAAATTAAAAAAAAAAAGTATTTAAAATTATACTATTATTATAAATATAATTGTAATATATATGTAAGAGGCCTATACAAGTTGGTATGTAAGTTTTTTGTATGGAAAATAGTTTAATACCATTACATCCGGATGAACCAGAGGAACCGGATGAATTGGATGACACAGGCTTCACAACCGTCTTAGTGTTTGGTATTCTGAAATTGAAATTGATAACAAAATAATATCACACTAAATCGTATTCGTTTTGAAGTCCAACGAGACAAGATAGAAAACGTAAACATTATATAAAAAATTTATAAATTATGACATTTCTGATTGGTTGTAAGATATCTTTATGAGTGTTAGTGGAATGATTGAATTTTAGATTAGATACAAATTAACAAAGTTATATATATATATATATAACATATATATATATGTGTGTATATAATATGTAAGTATATAGTATGTAGACTCACTTGGATTCATTTGGTGGTCGTGGTGGTACAAAGGCGTCTACCACCACTTGCTCTGTACCTTTGATTTCAGCTCTACAGAAAGGACAACCCTGGCCTTCAGAATCCTGAAGCAACATACAATTAATATAATAAAATAAACTTTGAATGACCAATTATATAAGTAGAGATAGTATTAATTTAATTATTCGTAATTAATAGATTAAAATGGATTTATGAAGGTATATTATGAAAAAATATATCCATTTGTGCGCGATATAATACGTGCGCGATGCAGATTAAAAGAATAAATAAACAACGCCGGGTGACATCGTTGTATGGATATAATATCGTATAATGAATGACGCCGCTGACTCTACGGAACACCAAGC
>DVQP01001794.1:0-14256 GCA_018231745.1 Danaus eresimus
ATCATAGGTGAAAAATAAATACCATCATTGTGGCAGAGAGCTGATACTCTTAATTATGTCAAGAATCTTTCAAATAAAAAAAACTATGATGCCACGGACACGAACAGATACGCGCACAAAAACACCCACACGCGCGTACACATACACGCACACACGCACGCACACACACATGCACACGCACACACACACAATATCGACGTCAAACTTATTAAATACCTACCACTTTTGATCCGAGGGTTAAAAACAGATATACCTTTTAATGAATTCCCTGTTTGTTTTTCTTTTAACGCAAATTTTCGACACTTTATTATTATTTTAAAAGAGAGAAAAAATTAATGTTAATTATATCTCCCTTACAAAAAAATTATATGTTTCTAGTTACGATATTTACTAAGACAACCTATACAGAGGAGCAATACAGTTAATGTGTCTTTATTTCGGTACATGTAATATTTACCTACAACATATTAGCAATATTTGGATCCAATACAATAGTACTCTAACGATACAGAGAAATAAGCAACACAAGTACCATTTGTAGAGAGTATTTGGAGATTCTAGAGTATTTGATATTACTTTTGAACGTAAGAACTAACATGACAAGCAAGCCTATTTTATATACAAAGAAACTGACTACACTAGGACAAAACATAATCATTATGCCGAACAAAAATATTTTCTCATCATACAAATGTGAAAGGCGTGTCTATCTTATTATTAAAAAAGTTTTTTTTTTATAATTACGTATAATTTCTTAGATTTTATCAATTCAATGGTTGTTTTTCAATACCTTTATTTTACTGCTCCCTCAATATGTTTTCATAATAAAACAATATTGTTATTGCCAGACCCCAAATTACAATTTACGAAGAGTTTTATACAATACGCCACGTTTCGATCTCATTTACATATTCAAATTTATTATTTTCACTTCGCAGAAAGTGTCTTTAACGTCGTTTACCTGTACCCTGTGTGATGGTAATTGACAGCTGGTTTTTGCATTAATTTACTTACGCTTATTAATATGCTACGCGATTTTACGTCAAGTGACTGGAATATATTAAACCGAGGACTTCCTGATGTTTTTAAAACTCCCTGTAATAAATTTGTCATTTAATAAAATCGTCTGTAGTTGTTTTTTGGTTTATTTCCCAGACCGTAAAATGTTTTCTAACATGAATATTTTATTGTTTATCCTTCTCAAATAAAAACTATAATGACTTCTGTTTTTTTTAGTCTCCTAGCAGAATATTATTTTTTATTAAAAATATAGTTAAAAAAATGTATAAACCTACTGTCGATAAAATGTTAAAATAACACATGAAAATTATTCAATTAATTTAGATGCACATAATGATGTATGATTTTTTGAACAAATAGAGCTAATGTTATTTCATTGTTATTATTTCAAATTTCCACCAACATTTTGATTACTTCACATGAAACTTGGTTATAAGAAGAAATAATGAAAGGACTAGTTTGACCTTCTGGTCATAGTTAAAACATTCATAACAGTTGAAGTATTTTAATTTATAAGCATTTATTTAACATATAACTACACTTTCTTGACTATTTCTAAGGAGCAAGATGGTCAGTCAGTCTAATTATTGAAATGTACATCACTTGCCTTATGATCATATTTACAAGTTTGTAATATTATAACTAAAATACACTTTATTTTCAATTTACCTTGAAATATATTTAGATCTTGTAATAGAAAATTTATCATAAAAATTTAGTAATTAATAAAGACTTTTTCATCATATCCTTATTTATTATATTATACAATTTTACTTTTTATGATCTATTACGCAATACGAAACATCCATTGAGTAACTGTTTCTTGGTTGTATGTTACTTTTTTTCATCCTAAATCGCCGTCTAAGAGCTACAAAATCGCAATCCTTTAATCCGATAGCTAGCCCTTACTCACCGCTTAACGTTGCGGTTAGTAAAATCCTGCGACTAAAAGTATTTTGACTATATAATTTTAACCATAAATTTCTGTCCTCTTTTCTTTAGAAGTACGTAGTAAATCCATTGATGAACTTAGTCACAGCTTTGAATATTTTACTGCAATGATTTTAATTAATACTCATGGTTTGCTTGTGAATCTTCTTATGTAAAGTATGTATTTTCAAATTTATATGAGGTTATGTATTGAATATATTTTACATATTGAGAAGTTTTATACACTTAAGACCTACCCATTATTTACTGAAGTATTACAATTGTTAAAATTTAATTGTTTTCCACCTTTAATTTTACGTCAAATGTGAGGTTTTTGACTAATTTGCCAAAATATCTGAGATAGGTCTTATGATTCAGTTGTCTAAAGTCAAAAGATGATATTTTCCACATGGTAAACCACATTTTCTACTAATTAATAAAAAAAATCGTACAGACAGGAGTTTTTTTATCTTAAACTTTAAATTCAATTTCATTAGTCTGGTTATATGTAGTATATAAGTCCTTACGATCTTACCAATTTGACCTTTTTTAACTGAAAATATAAGTAAGGGGATCGTCCCACTTCTTCTTTTTTATAAGATCCCAAACTGTTTACATAAATGATTCAATATTTCTGTGCCACTTCTCAGACGTACTTTCAGCGTTGCCAGAAAATACTTTAAATCACACCACAACAACTCAAAACAGACATTGGTCTGTGACAAACATGCATTGGCATAAATGCGGTGTAATATTCACCGCTATTTAAATTTTGTATGTATAACTGACTCTGTTCACCAGAAGCCGTCCTTTTTGTGAATTTATTCTATTTTTAAATAAATTCACAAATATAAACAGAGCTCGGGGATACGAACTCAAACTCGATAACTAAATCATACCTGTAATGACGAAAAGTTGAAAACACTCCAATGAAAATTACACTTCTTAATTCCCGCATCCCCTTTTTATTATCGGAAGACTAGACACACGGTGCGCTCCATCAGCGTTCCATCCCTTCTAGTAGATCATCCTTCCTAGAATCCGGACGAAAAAATACGTTTTTTCAATCCTGATGCCCACAGCGAGGTTTGGAATAGTTAGCCTGCTTCTGTGTTTACTACGAGCTACTATTTGGGTGTCTTCAAGAAAAGGGTGAATAGATTGATACTGAGATAGTGCATTCACTACCTACAACTTCATTTCCATCTTCTAAAGAGTGGACTGAAAGTCAATAATTATCCAGTAGAAACTAAACAATAAAAGCGTAAAAAGCAGTTAAAATATCTTGAAAATACTCGAGTATAAACTCGGAATGAGATCAATTTTCTACTACACTACAAACTTATAAGTCAATAAATATGTACCAAAAATTTATTACAATGAATACCACATACAACATACCTACATTTATTTTACAAAAAATTATGTATTTTAGAAGAAATATAGCTAATAACATGATCATATATTTGAACCCGTTTTTATTAAAACTAGCCTGAAGCTTGTCAAAAGGTATATCAACACGAATTACACTCAAACAATAGTATAGTTAAGGATCATGCCAGTATAAAAAATTGATTTTGAAATAAATTCCAAGACCCTTATAAATACAAAACCAAAGAGTATAAAAGTTTTGAACGTTCTGTTGTGCCTTAAAGAAATTTATTGTCTCGAAACCTCTTTTACATATCACAATGTTACATTTTGAAAATAATTGTTAGGTATATTTCTAATATTTTTACTATATTTATACTTTCGTAAAGTGTTTCTCATGAAGTAGTTAATAATTTAAAAAAAATTAAATATTCCCAAGAGCATCCTAGAATTTCTACTCAACCTGAGGCGTTGTTCTTAATAAATTTTACTGAGAGAACTAATTTCACTGTGAATTCACGTGGGGAGTTCTCCTCAAGACCAATTGGCATGATTAAATTTTCCTTTAAATATTTTATATATTTACATGTTTAGGATGATTTAGTGAATATTCTATTGAACATATGAAAAGACAAAAAATATCTTAGACATAAAATATTTGTCAAAGACTTAATAAAATCCTGGTTAGTTTTTTAATACATGAGTTCTTTATAATAAAGAATAAAATGCCAGATTACACATTTGTATATATAACACAAATTGTTAACGAAATACACATAAAATAATTACAGATCATTAGGTAATTTCCCTATATTAAACTAAGCATGCTTAATTAAGATTAAATAGATTTACTATCGAACTGATTCCAAAACAAATAAATATATGAAAAATATATCTTGCGTTTTACATTACATATGTATATATCTTACTTACTTACTTATATTTTATTTTATTTATAATATTGGGTCATGTCTTGTATACTGTAAAAATAAACTAATAAATTAAAAGATGATAAAGTTAACGAGCTGTCATCTACTTATTATAAAGGTTTAATAACGGCTACTTATGTAACTTTTAGTAAACTTAGTGCTGGTTCACTGACAATAACTTTTGTAACATTGGTTTGTTTAGTAAATTATTTTAATGTCTGTCACATTATAGAACAAGCACATAGGTTGTTAGTACTAATTAACGTTTGGCTCGAGATCTACAAATACACACTGAAAATCAATATTTAATATGAAGGTTCTGTCTATTTGTCTCTTGGAGCTCTCAAGAAGCTTAAATGTTTCCATAGAAATAAATATGTTGAGGGAATATATTAGTTTATTTTAATGATATAAAAGTTAAATATTACTATTTATATGTATAGTTCTTTTCCGTCTGCTTATATACATATATATTATGACTATCTGAGTTATGAATAGATAATTAGTTCTTTATAAAATAATTGAAAACACATTAAAAAATACTTGATTTCTCTTTTGCAATACGGTGTTTGCGAACACAAAACACTATGCATTTAAAAACTACATATTGATGTGCTTGTACTAATAATATTGAATTTATGGTTATAATATCGATTTTTTGTGAAGTCTTGAAAAAAATATATGTTACACGAGGTATGATAAAAATTTGATAATGGGGATTTACTGTTAATTAACCGTACCAGAAAACATGAGCGTAAAATTAATGGTAAATGATAATTCAAATAAGTGAATACGTTTTCAACTATTTTTAAATATGCCTCCTCATTAATAGTCAATCTCAAAAAACATCTCTAAATTGATCTGAAGACGTCGAGCTACTCCCACTCAGATGTCATTTTAATCAATATACGATGAAGGTTAAATTAGGTCTACGCTTTTCCAACATAATGAAAATAATAAATTTTTATATGCAAATGTGATCAGTAAGACGTGACGTGTATTGTTCGCTCAATATCTTCGATATTTTATTGAAAGGGCCAATAACCATAACGTTTTATTTATATAACGACCATCAACGCTTTCATTGTAATAAAATTTGTGCTCTTAATTTCTTAAAAACACAAAATAGAGACATTATTCGCTGTTGGTAGCATATATTAAGCTAACACAAATCTCACATTACAAGATAAGGCTCTTACGATTCATTTATATAAACAAGATTTCTTTATCTGAACTAAGTAGACTTATATTGAATACTTTAGATACTAATAAGAATTACTGCCTTGCTTTAGACTTAATGGGAAGTCTGATTCGCTAGGTCTTCTTTTGTCGGGTGTTGAATAACCGTAATGTAACAAACGGCTCCTGTAATTTAATTCTTTTATAAAAAGGAAATAATACCTTGAGTCAGCTTTCTCGCGGTCGGAGGTAAATGAAATATTAACTTAAAGCAACCTTAATTGGCATATTAGCTGGGAGAATCTACAAAATGTTCAGATTTATGTTTAAGTTGGGGATCGTATCAAAATATTTCATACACATAACAAAAAAGCCTCTTCACATCAAGTATCGATACGACGATTAACTTGTTCTTATTAAATAATTTGTCAAATTATCTTGATATGTATACAAATACTTAATTTGCCAAATTAATAACTAATAAAACATTAAAAAATATATATTTTTCTATGCCAAAATTTCAATTTATGCATATTTTGAAATGATAATTTTGCAACAATTCATAAAAATTTAAAGTCATTAATACATATATTAAGATTATGAAAGTAAAGTAAGGCAAATTCATTCGTAATGAAGTAATAACGGGGTTGAAGCGACTTAAAGATAAACAATACATCCCACACAGTATTAATAAACTTTATACAAACAGTAATGCCTCATTAGATCTAATCTTGCCAAGTTTAAAACACTTAAAGTCTTCATTAGAGCGTAGAGTGATACCGCTATATTTTTTTTGTTAAAAGTTCCAGTGTTTTCCTTTGTTCGCAACTTTATTGGATAGTAACTTTAGAATGCAATTAAATGTATAAAGAGAATTATTTTATCTCCACCTATTTCACGCTTAAGTTATCCTGCTTATAGCCGATTAAGTTCTTTGATTGAAAATATAATCCACTGTTTTCCGACAAATGTTTATTTATTTGTTTATGAACTCATTAGTTACATTAATTCATTTGTATTCTATTTTTATTTTGCTTATTATGTTAAAATTGTTATAAAGTTTTTTGTGATGTAAAGAAATAATTTGTGTCAAAAGTATTTTGTATCTAGGGCCGATTGCTGTGCGGATCACATTTGTTTTGGCTCAGCGTCCAAACACACTCGATACAGCCTGCCAGTGTAACGGATATGCGCTAAAAAGAACGTTCTGCTAGCCTCTCGTTGATAGACGTCACAAGTTACAGGAGAGGGCGGTTTACGTATACAATAAAATACAAGATATTTAAGAAAATGTAAGTCAATGTGTTTTTATGTTGTATGTTAAAAAAATAAACTAAAAGAATTATACAATATTTTATACACAAAATTATTAGTCGGCTTTATTTTTATATGTAATAAGTAATATGAGATTAAACAAAATTCGCTTAAGTTGTCATTCTATGCTTCGGTGTGACTGCATCGCTTGGCACTGGGTAAAAACTAGAACTGACTTCGGAGCAGTATTTATTCTCCGGCTACATAATGGTTTAGTACTGTCCGATTGTAGCCGAGTATACTGCATTAACTAATGTCGCATATTTGCATACATTGTGATTATTTAATGCTAATAAAATTACCCCCTAAATTATTTTGTTTCAAAACTAAAGGTTGGGTTTAAATTTATACGGAAATATAATTTTATATTCATTATTTATTAATAATTATGACGAATTTTGTGATGAATTCTATTGGAATTCGTCTTTTCGTCTTTCAAAGTTGTTATTAAAAAAACCTTTTTCCCTTTATCAAATTTATGTTAAAATCTTACCTAATCTTTGCCGACTCCAATAGAAAAACGAAATCTTTAAAAATATTAATAATTTCATACATTTTATGTTAAGATCATGGCTAACGTTTAACTTTGTGCGGAATTCGGCCATAAGTTTGTAAAAAGTTGGATTGTAAATTTTAAAAGTGTAATTTTTAAGTGTTGTATTTTCAGTTTCTTCCATAACAAGTTGAATATAATAAAATAATATAATATTATTGTAGTATGAACATAAAATCAAAATTGCACATTAAATATTAATATTAGTTTTTAAAGTTTATTGTTGTAGTTGAGTTTTCCTATAAAAGTTTTTACTAAAGACGTCATTACCGAACTAATAACAAACAAGCTCGCCCATAGCGCATTTAACAAAACAGTTAAAGTTTCTATACACTGAAACTTTATCGGCTAGTTAAGATGAACTTTTATAACAGTTTGTTCCATAAATATATATTGTCACATTAATATAATAAACTTTTTCTTTATATAGATATCTGACTGTTTAAATATATGGTTAAATACCTGGATGCGTATTTGGAAGTTGTACTCAAGTAATTCTTTAAATTTTTCTTTTTCTTTTATTACAGAAACTTGTATGTTAGTTTCACGCTACTTATATTAATAGGTCCTAAGCTGCGTTTACAATGAAAGGACATCGCCATATCACATCACAACCAAATGTGCATTCGAACCATTAAGATAGCAATGAAGACAACATACGCTTTAGATTTCGGATACGAGCTTAAGTTGACAGAGAGCTGCTTTAGTAGCTTCAAAATGGAAAAATTGTAGAATTTCTTGTTTTATAAAAGTTTCCTAAAAAATATTTAAGCATATTCTCACTGATCATGTAATAACATTTGTTAGTTAACTAAAGTTATGTTCGTATTTGAAAAAAAGTTAAAGTCTTTTAATCGTTTCGTGAGTATTAATAACATTTTGTCTAAATATATTGCAATGTAACACTTTCAGAAACTAGGATCCAGCATGACTTCCCGTATTTTTAAAAATATTGATTATCAATACCTTTATTAAATGACTACATCTGCTCAAATGTTCGCATGGTAAGAGCTTAATCTATATTGTTGGCTGTTCTTGTTTCACTGTTATGACTGTTAAAGAAATAACTATTATTTTCATAGTTACTGTTCCTGATAGCAGTCGGTAATATTACATTAAGTAACACATTTTTTTTGTTGTAATTTCCATCGGACTAAACCAAAATAATAGTATCAGTCTCCCTCAAACATTCCTTGTAAATTGCCCGTAGCAAGCAGAGTACTTTATAAAATTCATAAAAACATTCACAACAATAAATTTATAAAATTTATGTTGTTCTGCTCTAAATTTGTATTCGGTAGACATGGGATAGTCTACATACGAGGAGAAGTAATCTGTAGTATCCATCAAATATATTCAGAATTTTAACACATGAATAATTTAATGTAGTTCATATTATTTTTAGCACTACACAGCCCATGTATGTAAGTAAGCCTAAGATACTTGTGATACTTACTCCGAACGTGATATGAACATACATTACTAGACATAGTCTGCATTATAATAGGTGTCGGAACCCTATTTACTCTTTGTCTCTCCAACAACTGCTTGTTGTTGCATGTTTAGGTTAAGATAAGATCTTCAGATTAATCAACTTTTTTTGAAATATTTATAAAAGTTTACATTATATTGTTATCTGGTTTTTCCCTTTCCATGTAACAACGAAAAATTGTTTTATTTTTTAGTTATCTTATAAAAATTTTCCACTCTTGACAATTCTATACCCCTTATTAAGGAAGGTAATCTGTTAATATCTACTTCTTCACTCTGAGCTTTATACAATAAAGCAATCAGTTTCCGTTTCTCAGTATTGCTAGAATAATCAAATATTTTAACTTATTTCCAACACGTTTTGTTAGTCTTCTTCCAGAAATAATATAGAAGTAAATTTAAAAAATTCAGATTTTCTGAAACAAATTCTCTGTATTTTTATATCGCATGAATGAAATCTGAGAGTAAGTTTGAATTTAATAAAGCTATAATCGTTTTCAAATATATATTAATAAACATTAATTTTAATTGCTCTTGGTGTAAATGAAACTCAATAATATCGAGGTGTAATATTCATAGTAATTGAATTCAAAGACTATAATATCTCGTAGAATATGATCCCATTTAAATTGACTCCACGATCCGTGCTGAATGCGATAAGCCAATTGAGTTACTATGTTTTAACGAGAATGTATTTTGTTGCTATAAAATCACACTGGTTACTCTTAGTATGTTTATTTTAAAATGTTATTTGAAACCATTATTACATACATTTTCTGTGACACAGTTTCTATCATTGTAATAATACTTTTTAATACTGGCATTATTTATGTGTAAAAAATATTTTTTGATGAACCTAAAATATATATATTTTTTTATCTATTTATTATAAATATTTAGTAAACATATATTTTGACAACAATTTAAAGCATCTATTATATTGGAAACTGGAAAAAGAAAACGACAAAACTTAAAATTTTACCGTAATATCAACAATATAAATTTACTTAATCAAACGATTAAACTATTAAAAAAAACAAAAATTTAACAAATTAATGAAATATACTTGACTATTTCTTCATTTAGTTTTTGATATCTTGGTGTCCTTAGGTTACTAGCTCATTTTTTTTTTAAAGAAGAAAGACCGCGATGAATTGTATTTTTAGGCTCGAAGGACTTTCATAATTTATGTTTTATAAAGCGCTTTCATATCAAAAACATTGGGGGGAAATATATCACAGCGTCGCACAATTTAGATTGTAATATGAATGGTTTTAATAAATGATTATAAAAATGTGTGTTACGTAACATTTTTCTTTTTCATTAAAACTAAAACACTGAAACCACTGAAGGTTGACTGTCATATGTCGTTACATTAAATATTTTGAAATTACTGTTTCTGATGTTAATCTTCTATCAGTTGAGTTGAAGTAAGTTTTATATAACGGGTAACTAATCAAACATTTAAGAATTATAAAAATCCATGTAAAAAATTACATTTAATTCGCTATGATTTTCATATAATATAGATGTTATCCATATAATATTTATTTGTTTTTCGTTTGTTCTGAATTTGTAACAATAATTTAAAGGTTACTATTGAACTACTGTACTGATAAATATATTATGATGTAAAAAACTAACATATATAAAAATATAAAATGATATAAATCTAGCAAATAGTATAGGACAAACCATAAATGTATTATATACACATTCAATAATATTTTAATAAATATTTAAACTTAACAATTAATATGTGTGTCTATGTAGTTTATAACAACGATTCATGTACAATAAAGAAGGTTCTCGAGATTCAGTTATCTCAAAGAAATACATCCAGAGTGGGTATGTATGCAATTAGTAGTTGAGGTTTGCTAAATACGTCTTTTTACATTCTATTTCACATGTTTATCCTTTTCAAATATATTTTTCTTATATATGGCTTCTGGCATTTACACTTTATTGTTATTACTGTTAAATGTCTTACCGTGGATCTGGAGTATATTATTAACTTTTGTCTCTTCCTGCTTTACTTTCAAAAATCCTCTAACGTATTGCTTATAGGCAACTTTATTTGTACCCTCTAAAATGGCATTAATTAATTATCTTTGGGATGATGTATATAAAAATGAACAAAATGTAAAAGAGACGGGATAGCAAACTGAAACCAGCCAGCCCTCTGATCTGTGCACTCAGATGATAAATCTTTAGAATGATCCTTGTGCTAAAATCCATAAAAGTAAGAATGTAACTATTTTATCAGGGATGGGAGAGCCTAAAGTTTGATTGTATCTAACAAGATGACAAAGTGTGGTAAAAAGACTATTGGAAAAGGTGACATAAGTACGATTATTTTTTTAATATCGTAGGATATTCCAATATCCTCGATAACCATGAGCGGTGTCAAAGTAGTGACCTGATGGTGTTTGGTGATTATGATTTAGGGATTTCAATAGTTGGGCAAATACGGGACTTTCTAGAACTATGAACAGGAAAGTCAAAATAAAAAATAGAGGAAAATCAGATTTGGTGTTTTGCGAAGTGAAATTACACGAGATGGTTGCCATGACGATGGTTATTAATTGAGTTGTATGGAGAAGCTGGAGCTTATTATTTCAACTCATTAAAGAGAATTACGCAGTGTTATAAATTTATATTTACTTTAGGTCCTGTTTGAAAAATTTACGTCAGATTCCGTTAAAGCTATTATTTTAAGTGTGGTTTATTTGAAATTAATTACAATAAAGGTAAAAAAATATAGAATACTTTATATATGCATATCACAAGTTTTTTGTTAATTATTGTCATAATCCAGAAATAAATTATATTTATCCAAGCTGGTTTGTATAAATGGATTATTATACCCGATTACATGTCGACATTAATAAATATCGCTATCACAACTATTTGTTTTGTAAACAAACACAAAATACGACAACTTTACCACAACGGAAATAACTTTATAAAAAATTGCCATACAGAAAAAAGATGATTGTTTTTATAAATTCAATTGAACTCGAACATATGTTTTTTTATTGCATCTCATTAACGGATTTTAAAGTTTTTATTTTGTACACTCTACCTATCCAATGGGATAATGATGTTATAATATACAAAATGGTGTTATAATTAATGTTTATGGTTAAAATCCAACACATTAACTTAATCATTAAATTAACTGAACAACCGCTTAAGGTATGTTTGTTTTTTATATTTTTTAAGTCTCATTTGTTTCTGTAATCTTATGTCTTTTATTTTATCTATTTCTTGTTTTTTTAAAAAGTTGCTCTTATTCGTATAATCTCATGATTTTCAACTTAAACGCACTCTATCCGTCGGCCAACCAAAACATTTTAAGATTATCCCAGGCTCTTATTTGTACTTTCTTATTTGGCGTATATTTTACATTGTAAATACAATAACATTATATGCATGAATAATCACAAGCTTCCCGTAACCCAAGTATAAGACACTACACGCAGTTGTATAACTTTGAAATAAAAATAGTCTATAAGTGCAATGCACGAAACTCTTCAAGCGAAGCTTACATTACAGTACTCCTCCTAAATTCGTTTTCAAATCTGCGTATCTCTTTCTACCTTCACTCCATATGATAAAGTCAAACAGAAAAGCACAACTATTCGAGTTTCCTTTTATAAGTTCATAGATGCTATAAACACAAGCTCCGGATTTCAGTTCCATAACGAGAGCGTAGAATTAAACCAACAAGCCTTTCAAAAGGGCATTAAAGAAGATGTCC
The DNA here is from genome assembly GCA_018231745.1 of Danaus eresimus. Classification (NCBI taxonomy): domain Eukaryota; kingdom Metazoa; phylum Arthropoda; class Insecta; order Lepidoptera; family Nymphalidae; genus Danaus; species Danaus eresimus. The sequence continues at coordinate 12,551 of DVQP01001794.1, forward strand.
ACGGTGTTAATCAAATCTAAAGCGAAACTCACTCCTTAATCTTTAATTAGTGGAGCTTTTAATTTTTAGCCTTTAAAATAATCAATATACACTTTTGTAAGATTTCACTGCCTGTCTGTAGACCTGATGCGATATGGGCTTATATGGCAGAGCAGAAAGCACAACAGCTCGATTTTTTTTTGGATCGCCACCAAAATACAAGAGTTTCTCTTTCCTCCACAAGGAGTCCCTTCATCTTCACTAAAACTTATTAAATCGTATTTTTTGAATGAACTGATTAAATTCAATTATTTGGTATTGAAGTATTCTGGAAGCTTACTTTTGGACGGCTTGTTGAGTTTCGATGTTGCTAAAGTTCGGCAATGCATTCCGGAGCAATAATTATGTTTTAAGAGTTCTTTGTCTTTACAAAGTAATGGTCCAAGCTTTTGTGGAATATTATTGTCTCATTTCGGCAAGCGCTGCCAATGTCATGTCAGTGATTAGGAATACGTGTAGTGACGTGCAAAAAGTAGATTGTATCTTAGTATTTTATAACATACAGTTTGGAGAGTGTGCACAGGAATTACACACTATAATTCCTCTATAACTGTTACTAACGGATGACCAGACGTGCAGGGGGTTTCCATCTTGTCGCCGTAGATCTGTTTCACATCCGGAAGATACGCTTCCTCCGTACTTATTCGAACATCATAGCATTGGAAAACCTTCCGGGATGTATATTTCTTGAAAATTATAATTTTGGCATCTTCAAGGCTATTAGGATATTTTCACCTACCAATGAGTAGAAGTACAGTTAAACACTATGCAGTCATTATGAATAAAAAAGTAGGACGATATTTCAATCAGGTAAAGTTCTTCATTATTTTTATAAATTATGTTGGCCTAGCAGATAAATATTTATTAAAAAAAATCTTACGTAATATTATATGTATATGTACTAGTTGTTACCCGCAACTAAACCTGCGTAAGAATAATAATAAGAAACAATGAAAAAAAATTTAAGCTCCGAATGCGCTCTGCCTTCCACTCGCAAGCTATTATTTAGATGTGGAGATTCCATATGACGATAAAAATTACCCTAGGTTAATCCTTATTACCTCAGCTACCTGCTAGAGTGAAAAATATTTACATAAAATTCGATAATTGATTAGTTATCGAGAGGGATGAAAATTGATTATATACTAAAATCGCCATCAAAATAGGGGTTGGTGATATAGAACAAAAAATGTAGGGTTGTACGTATTTTTTTTAATGCCACAGTATAAAAAAATAAAATCAATAAATTTCGTGCAAAAATTAAAATAAAATTTTTAAGGCTGAGCAACCCTTATTACTTACGGGGTATGAAAAATAGGTAGTAACTGACTCTTACGCACATAAAATTTTGTAAAAATCGGTAAACTGTTTCAGAGACGTACGGTAACTAATATGGTGATATGGAAATTGTATATATTAGATGTAGGGAATACACATATAAACTGAACCTATAAATTATGAGATCTAAGATTTTCGCGAGTCATTTAAATAAAACGAATATATTTTCGGATTAACTACGCGATTTTTTATTACTTTAAAACCACACAATCCCGACGTTTCGGTTACATTACAGAAACCGTGTTCACGGGCAGTCGAGATAGGAGTGTCTATCAGTTGGTTCTGTTATTTATCAATTTTTTGAAAATAAAAAGACAAATATGGCTTTC
>DVQP01001795.1:0-14250 GCA_018231745.1 Danaus eresimus
CTGATCCTGATATTCCTATTAGTGTGGTACTACTGCACACTGACTATCCGGGAGAGCATATTAAAGGTGAATGGATCCCGGATCAAAGGTTGGTGGAGGCTGCACCACTTTATATCCACAGTGGTGGCCGGTATCTTACTCATCTGGCCACAGAATGAACCCTGGGATGAATTCAGACATACATTTATGTGGTTCATAGCATACATAAGTAAGTTAGAATACTAACCTTATTAAATCTATAAATATATTAATATTAGGTAGTCTGTTAGAATTTATTGGTATTGTGATAATTCTAACTGAACTGTTAAAATTTACTAATATCTTTAAACTAATTCAAAATGGTATGGAATATTCCATGGAAATTATAAATGTAACCAATAAATTCCATTTTTTATATATTTAATTTATGAAATATTATATTTAAATATTTTATATATGAATTTTAATTGAAATTATGTTCCAGGTGTTGTTCAATACATGCAGTTCAGATATCAGAGCGGTGTGCTGTATCGCCTGAAGGCTTTGGGAGCACGTCATAACATGGATATAACTATTGAGGGATTCCACTCGTGGATGTGGCGTGGACTGTCCTACTTGCTGCCGTTCCTCTTTGGTGGATACATCTTCCAGCTCTATATAGCTTACACTCTTTATCATATCAGCTACCATCCGGAAGCTACATGGCAGGTATGTAGACTATAAAATTTTCATATCAGTATAATAATTCCAAACAATTGCGCTTTGATGAGAGATGTGCGGAATATTGAAAAAAGTCACTATTTATTCATCATAAGTTTTAAGTTCCTATCAAGTGGTATTGCTCAAATTCTTTTTAAAAGATTTCTACATTGAGGTTTATTTTATTAGCGTAATCCTCTGTATTTTCTGATACATTTCTCATCCAAACGCGTGTCTATTATAGATAATGTTTAATATTCTCACCAGTGGTGATTATTAAGTTTAATTCAAATAAAAAGCAAATTTCACTAAACAAACGCAAACAGGTGGCAGCACTAAGTATGTCGTTCCTGTTGATCGGTATTGGTAATACAGCGACCACTCTCATTGTGATCCCGCAGAAGTTGAACGAACAGGTACATGACAGCTGATGGGAGGAAAGCGCCTTATAAATACATAGAATAATGTAGAACGTTGTATAATATAGTACGGGGTCTTAATAAGGTTGAGGTCGTATATTGCTGGTTTCGTTTAAGTGGCATTTATTTATTTATCATCCGTCAAGCTTGTAATAATTTGAAAGCTAATAAAATAAAGACTTTGCATTTGACGTTGTATCTTAATTTATGTTAATGTTTTTTAATACAATGAAATGTCATAAAGTGCTTCGCAGATATTCTGTTATGATTTGCTTCATAAATGTATACAATAGTGTTCCTTTTTATGGACCAATATAATATATTTTTTGAATAAGCATGTTATGTAGCTTGTTGCTACCGTTTATTTTTTTTGCAGCTTTACCAAATTACAGAAATCAGGATTGAGGTTGTGAGGTTTACAAGCGTTGTTTTAATATAAATCCAGGCCTTTGTATTGTATGCTTTCGATTTTTTACTATTTTAGTTGATTTTATCGCCTCGGATGTATAACTTTACATTTTTTAATTCGCAACACCCATCTAGTCGTTACTTCAACGAATTTCTTTTTTTTATTTTTAATTTATTATTGTATTATGTTTACATATCATGATTTAAATCTTGTTCAATACTAGTGATGTGCTGGATCGATAAAAATTATATTTGTGGCTACGGATATTTGTTGTCGTAAACGATTTTTTAAATACGGGTAATATTTTTTTCCATAATCTGTACCGCTACGAGTGATATTTAAACATTACTTGAAAACACTTGACGGCGTGGATTGTAAATTTAATATTTGTTTATTACTACTTTAGTTCAGTCAAGGACGGCCTTATGTTCAATATATTATCTTACATATGAATAAATAAAAAAAGAGATAAGAAGAATTCGATTTCGATACGGATTGCAGAGTCCATCCCATAACTATCGATACGATTACGGATGCAGCACATCACTATACCAATAACACAAATGTTTGTCGTTGGTCTTATATTTAGTTATTACTAGTTTGTTTGTGTTTCCATTATCGGATTTTTTGTCATTATGTACACTCACACCACAAATTGTTCACTTATGTATAAGCACAAAATTGATCTGAGAATTGTATGTCATTGTTGTACAAATGATAATAACAAATAAACATGCTGTGAGCTAAGGGCTGGACATTTTTATGGAAAAAATAAATTTCTAAACGCATTTGGTCTATAAAATTTATTTTGCACGTTTTACATTTTTAACTAATCACATCAGTTGTACTCTTTATATGAAATTTTAATAATGTTTACTTTATTATTTTCTATGTATTTTATGGACATGATATTAAAATTTTGCCTTATTTCTGCTTCCTACTAGTCACGCAGATTTGATACGAACAACTCACTTATATGAATAAAGATAGAATATATACTTTTTTGTACTTAAGTTGTATTTAATTTTTGTGATTCGGTTTAAATAATATATTTATGATGTAGATAATAAAATAGCTTTCATTAGTGGCATTTTTGTTTTTTTAATTTATTCTTATGTTGCGATATTCGGCAGGTAACTTACCTCGCAGCTTTGTTCCTTATTTTGCACTCCTGCAACATGTATACAATATGGCGGACATTACGAAAGAAAACTCAGGGCGGGCGAAAACTTCGCTACAAATTGCGTGCTATCGCTTACAGATTGTCTAATGAGCTAGCTGTTTTGGTACGTTACATTGATCAATACATGTGGCTACTGGGACTGTTTCTGAATATATATATAACGTATTTTGAATATCTGTAAGCTTTATAATTATGTACAATATTTCATTATGAATCAAGCTAGACAGCCGCTAAAGCCGAACGTGTCGAAATATTTAAATGTTCATAAATTCCATACATGAGATATGTTTATTGTATTTGATGGGTTTAATTAGATGTTTTATAATGTTGCTGTAAATATGTTAAATGAATCGATGAGAAAAAAATATCGACAAAATCCAGCTTCATGCCAACCAATCTAAGAAGCTGATAAAATAAATAAAAAAAAAAAGACTTCGAAATGGGTGCGTTCTATTTTTGCAATTTTTGTGTTGTCTTTGTGTATTTGTCTAATTGTTCGTGCCTTTTATTTATTTATGGGTGTTCAAGTTTTTAGTTTGCTTTTATTGGGGTCTTTTAATTTTTATATGTAGATTTATGTATATTTAGCTGCAAAGCTATTTCTATTTCTCGTTAACGCTGAGCATGCGCATGTTATAACAAATTCAGTTTTATTATTTTTATGATATCTAGAGTTGAACGTAATATTTTTAATAAAAAAAAACTTTAGTATATTTTTTGTTTTCCATACTGACATTTGTTGATAGTATTTTTTAAAGTATCTAGACATGTATTCAATTGTTTGAATTATTACAGGATCAAAAATGGCGGCAAAATAAAATCGAAGGAAAAAACTGATGAAGATTTTAAATGGCAACGAAAAGATATATACATATATCACCTTTATATGTGATTATTATACTATTTATATTTTGGTACATTAAAGTATTTCTAGTATCGGTATTAATGTTACTAATTATGTGATTTATATGTAAATAAAGAAACAAACAAATCATTCAGTTATTTTGCGATTTAATACCCTCTATGTATTTAACCTCTTTTTTTTGGAAAAAAAAAAATACAACTGCATAAATAACTCAGGAACAAATATTATATCATAGAGACCTCTTAACTTACCCATCGGTAAAATACTATATCTACAAATATTCTAGGTTTTCAATACAAACATTATGTACAACGTTAGTTACACATCCAATTATCTTAAAGCGAAGTTAGCTTGTAAGTCAATAAATTACTTCATAAATCCACTTCGACGACATCGCAAAGACTATATTAAAGAAGATAAACATATTCCAAGTCAAAAGGAAACCAAACAAACGATTTACCTTTTCTGTAATCAGTATCAACTTGATTGAGATGACTTTTTAAATATAATTGCTTAAGATATTTTTAAGAGAAAAAAATGTTAAGGCATCAAAAAAAAATCTTTTGTATCTATTATGGTTAACGGATTCAATGAATTGTCTAATTTAAATTTGAGCTACTTCACAGCACAATATCAATAAGGCCAAAGGTCATACTTGCTGGTTATACATACTTCAGATATAAAAAATTCCAATCGTTTAATTTTCATTCACGACTATTTCAATTTAACTTTCTATTGCTGTGTTAATTCAAATTTTCTTATCGAATACTTAAATAATTCCATTTCCATTTTCCTTTTTTCATATATATATATATTATAATATGTGAAAACAGCGCGGTATGTACAAACATAAATTGTAATTGGCTTAACTTAGCTATGTCAGCAAACATCATAAAGAAACAATTAAACCGGGTGGTATAAAGATGAACAAAGATATTTCGGGGTCACATCTACAGCGTGTGTTAAAATCCAATAAACGTTTTTTAACATATGACTCATTATTCAGTCCTACCAAAGTTGACGAAATTATTTTTCATCATTTTTCACTTTCATCACCGTCACTGTCGCTGTACGAGTTCGTTTGTTCACTGTATTCTTCTATGCGTGGCTTCTTTATCAGGAGCCCTTGTTTCTGTAACTTCTCCAGAGCCTCTAAGGTATTTTTGTTTGCGGAAGTCATTTCACACTTTTCTTCCACTCTGTTGCTGGCGTTCGTCTTGACAATCTTCAAACCGGAAACATTGCTGAGTTTGCTGAGTTGTTGCTGTGAACTAGTGCTGGTTTCAGATTTCATCTGCGTCGAACACCTGTCACCGGCCTTTCCCCTGACGGTTTTGGTGATGCTGGCGTACTTGGTCTGGCTCTGCGACGCGGAGTACTGGGTCGTTGCTTCATCATCACTGTCCTGTACATCGGTCTGGAATATCCCGGAATCCTTCGGTTTCTTGAAACAACTGAAATGCGCAACTTCCTCGGACGGTCTTTTGACAGTCTGACTGATGGCGTGCGGGGATATTTTTAATTTTCCTATAGGAGGCCTTTGCGGACTAGATTTTTGGGGCACAGGTCTTGTTATCGCAGACGGACTTGGTAATGTGGGTCTGACTAAATTGGACGACCTTATTGGAACCAGTTGGTTTGAAGGCCGCACCAGCGGTTTTGGTGATCTCACCGCAGTGCCCGTACTTCTAATTTTAGTTCCCACCGTCGGTGTGATTTGCCTGATCGTCGCTCCTTGGAATTCTCTGCCAGGTTGGGGCAATCTGTTTATGATTTTTTGTGGTCTTGCATTAGGTTTGGGCGTAAGCTGGCTGGTGCTCTGTACTTCTTCATTGGTAGATTGATTAACTGTCCGGATTGTTTTTGTGACGGTCGTCGTAATTTCCTCTATAATAGTTTGCGATTGGAACCTCTTCACAGTTTTGGTTACTTGGTTTGATGATGTAGAGACTTTTTGGTTGAACGACTGACTCATGGGACCGCCGGTCGGCTGCGATGTCTTATTTGTCGATTGCTCGTTGGTGGTGTTCTGTCTGAACTGCTTCAGAACGAATTCCTTACCAGTATTTTTAGTTTCTTCGCAGAGATCTTTGTGGCGGGAATGATTGGAACCGTCGTCAGCATCACAATTCTTTGTTAGTGATTTAATTGTGAGCTCCTTGTTTAAATTCAGGCTTTCTAGACCTGGTGCTTTCTTTGATGGAGCATCATTTAGTCTCGTTAATGGTGATGATTTTGAATTGTCGTATGTTCTGTCAGCGAAGTCTTCATCAATCTGTTCCTCGTCGCTTTGTGTCCCGGCCGGTGACTCCACCCTGGCGTTCGTGCCGTTCTCATTTCCTTCTTCATCTGTTCCAGGGTCATCATGAACCTCAGTAATCCTCACATGGCCTTCTTCGTCTGATCCACTATCAAAATCCTGTTCATCGTTTTCATCGTCAGCGTCACTAACATGTCTGCTATCTTTATTTATCGGCGAAGAGTTTCTTGACTTCACTGTTATATGACTTCCGAAGTTGTTGAGTTTATTTTGTAAGTTGATACTCTTCTGTATTTCCGGCGTCTGCTTGTTGAATTTTGTATAATTCTCGAAATTACTTTCGGCTCTATAGGTTGTAACCTTCGAGTTTGTCAGATGACTGCTTTTCACGGTGACATTTTTGCTTAAACTTTTTAAGGCATCCAATGGGACATTATTTTTTTTCACGTTATCCGACACTGTTTCCGTTTGCTCGTTGTCTTCGCTATCCGAGTCGTCGATATTAAAAACTTCAATTTCTTCGTAAATTTTTCCCTTTTCCTGTTTAATATTTGCAGTTGAAATATTTTTATTCATTTTATTAGGCGTCTGCGTGTTCGTTTTCCCAAGGGGTTTGGCCGTTACATTTGTGAGACGTTTAAGTATATTCAAATTTGCAATATTTTTAGGACACAATTCATTTTTTATATTTAGGTCTGATGATTTATTAGAGACGGAATTATTTGACTTTGTTGAGGTCGGTGTTGAGGTCCTCTCCGTGTAGGGTGAATGCACTTGGTTTGGTGTGTTAATTTTATTTGTACAGTTATTTTGTGATACGTCTTCATCAAAGTCAACATCACTATTCGGATGTCCGTTCTCACTCTCACCGTCAGATGTACTGTTTGTTTTAAGAGACGGAGACTTTGGCGGTTTTATTGTAATTTGTTCCGATAAATTTCTCAGTGGTTTATCTAGTTTTGTTTCGTTCGCAGCTTCGACAGTCACTTTATTAATATCGTTAGCCTCGCTCGTTTTCACAGCATTCTTACTATTAGTCACAGGTTTCACTGTTAATAGATGACTTAAATGTTTTAAAGCGTTTAAAGTTTTTAAAGCTACACTATCCACATCTTTATCGTTGTCATCTTGGTTTTCTTCACTATTATTAATACACAAATTGTTAGAATCATTTAGTATGTGATCTTTTTTTTGGATGGCCTGAAAATTGTCAGTCGCTTCACAAATATTTCCGCCATCTTCTGAAATCTCTTCTGGTTTATTCTGTCCCGATGTCTTCGGTTCCACCCTACCTACTTCTTTCACACTACTATCTGACTGTGTTATGTTTGTCATATTATCCAAGTCGTTCTCTTTACAATGTATATTTTCCCCAACTTCTGAAACATCTGTATGTACATTACTACTTTCTATGTCTGTATTGTCATCAACAATCCTATTATTTTCCTCTTTGGCTTCATTTTCGCTAGACTGATTTAAATTTAGACCCTCACTGACATCTTTATTAAGTCCTACACCAGGAGCCTTAGTTACCGATTCTAGATCATTAGTTTCAATAATATTCTGCGGCACAGTCTTCTTAACTATCTTTATCTGACTGTTTCCTTGATTCATTAATTTCGATATAATTTCGTTTGGACAACTTGATGAATTTACTTTGTTTCTATTGACTGTGATGGGTGTACTAATTTTTGTCGCCACGCCCTTGATGTTGGCCACAACAGGGCTGGCGACTTTCGTTTTAACTGTTATGCCGATTTTTTTCAATTTAGCTAAATCTGCATTCACAACCTTATTTACAACCTTTTTAACTTTTGGCTTCTTGAGTACGAACGGTGTTGGGACTTCCTCAATGCCCTGTACATCCAAACCGTCACCGAACACATCTTTATTCATGTTTAAGAACTCGTCTAATGTTATGGCAGATTTTTTGGATTTCTTGTGTTTTTTGTGTTTCTTTACTTTAACTTTCTCCGGCTCCTCGGACTCGCCCATGACGAGTTGGAGAAAACTGTCCTGTAAGTGAGAATTGATATATTACTTGATCTAACTGACAGAATTTAACTCACTAATGGCAAAGTGTCAAAAGTAACTAACGATTCCTTCTTCATTCATATTATCTTCGGGTTGCTGGTCATCTTCGACTTTCTCCATTATCGGTGGTACTGTTTCCAATGAAAACTCTGTGACTCCTTCTGCACTGAAATATTAATGGGCATATTATAATCTTGCTCATCATTAAACATATTTATATATAAAAAACTTATATTGTATACATAAGATTAATGTCTATAGATGATATATGGTTAATTTACATAAAATCTAATAATATGCCGTCTATATAAATATTATCATAATCATCATGAGCTTATGGGTGCCCACTGCTGAGCAAGGGCTCTTCTCACATGGAGAAGGATTGAGCATTAATCACTACGCTTGCTCAAGATGGGTTGGAGATTTCTAACTTTCAATTATAAATTATAAATTCAGGTTTCCTGACGATGTTTTTCTTCACCGTCAGTCAGTGGTGTCTAAATACTCGTATAAAGTACATACGACAAGGAAAACCCATATTGGTCCTTGTCAGGTTTCGAACCCGCGCCCTCAAACATGAGAAACGGGCCCTTAAACCTCAAGGCCACCACAACTTACTTATATAAATAAAGGAGGTAAGTTATGTGTCGAGTAAAACATTTACAAACATTTCATTCTTTTCACTGTACAAGTCCTCGGTGCTATGGAATGTCAGATGAACCTCGAATGCATCTAAGTGATAGAAGATGGCTTCACACAGCGGACACCTCAACACCTCGCTGGGACTCTGGTGTTCATCAGCATGATCGTCACCCATGTGTTTCTAGACCCACAAATAGTAAGATATTCAGAATAATTTAATTTGTTACTTTAATTACAATTAGTTATTAGAAAAGAGTATAAAAATTATTTTAAGTAATATTGTGATGAATAAAAAAATAATAATAAATAGTTATTAGAATGATTACAATAATGACATTTCGTAAGTTCAGTTAATTTTATAAAATAAATTTCTATTCTCTCTGTTACCTCGCAAACATAATAACTCAGAAAATTTTGTTTGAAACTACAAGTTCTAGGAGAAGGCTAGCACTTGCTTCTCGGTGCAGTAAGCTACTATAATATATAATATTTGTTGATTCATATATTTTTAAATATAAAACTTACATGTAGATTGATTTTATTGTTATATTCCTCGCCACAGAACGCGCAATAGAATATTTGTAGCAATTCCTGAAAAGAAAAAATAAATACAGAAATGTTTTAAAATCGTAAATATAATTGCAATACTGAAAGTGCTCAACAGATTTTAAAGAAACTTTAAGGAAATGTAGCTCTCAGAGCAAGGGAAAAACTGAAACAACAAGGACATTTATAATTTGTATATGTTACAATATTTCTAATTTAACACCATAAAATATTGTGATTTCGGTTATGATGTGTTAATATTGAATGTATAAGAATATATCTTTTTGTAAGAAAAAAAAACACATCAACTTTAATAGTATGGTGAATGCGAAAATAAGAGAAAAATAAAATTTTATTACCTGGTTGTATAGCTTCACTTTCTTTGATTGACCAATAGCCGGCAGCTCCGAGTCCTGTCTGTGGAAGAACTTGTTGTGATACAGCATAGCCGGTGCCACATAGAAAGCAACTTCACAGCATTCACAATAAAAATCTCTTGTGTCGCTAGTGGGTTCACCATCATGATTGGTTTGAATGTGCTTATTGAAAAGATGCTGAAAGTATAGACAAATTTTATTACACAATATGGATTAAAACACTTCAATATACGAGGAACTCCTAGTGAACTCTATAAAATATTTGCACTATCAACATAAAATTAAGTATGGTAAGAAGTTTACAAAGGAAAAAAATACTGATATTTAAAAATTTTTGTACCTTCATTGTAAAGACTTTACCACAGAATGAGCAAAAGTATTTTGCATCATGGTCTGGATGTATTTTATGCTTATGAGTTATTGCTTTAGATATAGTTGGGAACACCTCCTCACAGACATCACATCCAACCATTTCATTTTCCTCTACCGGTTTCTCAGTACTCGATTCGTCATTCAATGTGCGCCCTCTTAACTTCGAGGTTTTATTAAATTTTGGATCCCCATGTTTTCTGTAACGTAATTAACTATAATGTCTCACCCGGTTATATTAAAGTTCAAGATTTGTTATTTTTAAAACATATTTTATGCTACCTGAAATGTATTTGTAATGCCTCTTTATCATCGAATGTCTCTTTGCAAAATACACAATCATATTTCTGTTCTGTCGTCATTATGAAAAAATGTATAAATTGTTTTAATACTAATTTTTATTTATTAGCTTATAAAGCGTCTCAATATTCGCCTTATAACTTTATTAAAACTAAGCTTCACCATTCTCATTTAGGTTAGTAGTATTCGATATTTAATTCAGTTCTCATGAGTCTTATTTTAAGAAGACTTAATATTATATTTAGTTTATAAATAACAATCTAAACTTCAACACCACAAACATAAAATTTAGCCAATACAAGCCATATTGCCATTTCCATTGTTGCCAGTTGCCACGTGAAATAAATACAATGACATGTATTGGTTATATTGTAAAATATAATTTAACTTGTTCTTTTTTATTTAAATTCGTCTTTTTGATCTTATGGACTCTGATTTAAGTTGATATTTTAAGCTAAAAAGCAGCATTGTATTGTAATAAAGTTTTTTTTTATAAATTTTATATTTATACAATACACTTTCTATTAATAGAAAATTAACCGGCATTTTTCGTTATTTTTTTATCATTTAGATATAATAAATAATTGAACTTTGAGTATAAATAAAGTTGACTATTTAGACATTTAAGTTCTGAATTCATTGAGGAGGCCAAACGACATCAGTCATTTGGAAACGGTTGTTGATAAATGACATGAAATAAGCAATTATTATTCAATAACTTAGAGTACTAGCCGAAAAATGAACCGAATAAAAATGTATTTCCTCAATTCTAATATATAGAAGTTCTATTATTTTGTCCGCTGTTTATTAATCAAAAATATTAAAAAATAACATGTTCTTATTGTTTACTCTATTTAATTTTTTTGAAGTTAATAGATAAACGGACATTGCACATTGTCCCTTATAACCTGTTTCTAAATATATAGCAGATATGAACCGGCCTTGTGTCCCTGATTTTGATTATTAATATACATTATATAAAGAATATGAAACCAAAGCTTAAAATATATATTATATAAAGAATATTTATCTTGTGACAAACATCTTTTACAATTCGACAGCTAGACAAACCACAACTCAGTCAATAGACAACAAGCGTTATCAACATATTTCTAATCGTCATTAATTTAATTAAAATGTATTTAGTTCTTTCTTTTGTTTTTTTTGTGTTAATATATTGAGGTAGAGATATCTAAAGACTAATGAAGGATAACAGGACACACCAGTGTATTTCTTCCATGACAAAAGTTGAAGAGTAAATATGAATATCTTTGTCTATATCTTTGTATATTTACAAAGCTTTTTAATACCTGTTAAGACGAAAAGCTTAGTACTTGTTATGTTTTAAGTGTACAGCTACTGTAAAACTTATATTTTCGAACACTCTCTATTAGAGTATTAATGATTTTATAAGGTTCAATTGGGAATAGTCAGTAGCTAATAAATTTTCAATTTTAATATAGTGAAACTCATTAGCCGTAAATTTATTGTTCTGTCGAAACTGCCGATCCAGTATAGATTAATCAGAGCGAGGGACAAAATATTTAAATAGATTTGTATTGTATTAACTTTCTAATTTATGCAGGTGTAATGAGGTAGCTGATAAGCAACATCCTCGCGTTTTGTAAACAGTTTTAGGTGGAAAATTTAGATTTTCATTTATAAAAGAATATTTAGTTTTTTAAATTAACCGAATTATAAATAAACCAGTAGCTATACCTCTAAACACATACATTTTTTTATCTTTAATTTAATTGTTTAAAAAAATAGTTATTAAAGTTATCATTCGTATTATCACGGTTTTTTAAAGATCTAATCAAATGGTTATAACTATACAGCTATAATATATTTTGTATGTTTAGATATAAACAGTTTTCAAAACGATAATATATAATAATTATAAAAAATAAAATAGTTCGTTGATTAAAAAGGAAAAATTATTAAAAATATTACTGATTTATTACTTTATACATACGCCATGACAGTTGTAGTGACTTATAAATAGATTTATATCTATATTATACAAGCGTTAATGTTTTGATAACATTAGTCGTCCGAACTCCGAAAAGATCAGTTGACGCCGGTTGTGACTTCGTTCGGACGTGTTGTGTTACAGGTTATTACAATATAGTATATATTAAGTATACGAAAGTTAGTTTTACACAATAACTGATTTTAGTAAAACATGCGAAGTATTTTTTAATAATAATTATTACAACAAATATAAATACAATGTTTTGAACGCTTCACTAATCAATTTGACCTTGAAGTTTGTTCAAGTTTTAGTTGTGCTAACTGGCTATATTAATGTATTCTATTTATCTTACATGTACATTTACTGTGTATACGGAATTTTCGTTGCTTTTGTAGGATTTTTCTGACATAAAATGGCTAATATTGTACCAGCAACGATTGCGAGGGGGCTCTCGTCAGGTGTGGCCAACAGAATACTAGCTAAAAAATACGTACTTACGAAACACTTTGAAGGAGAGCCCAAGAAGAGCGATTTCATCGTCGTTGAGGAGGAACTTCCTCAATTAAAAGAAGGAGGTATTTTTTTTGTGATTTTTATGATGTTATAGTAATATATAAATTTTATTTCATAGGTATATAGAATAAAGTATATACATTTTGTAGTAATATTACAAACACATTCTCTTTTCATTATCTAAATAAATATATAGATAGCGGGATAGTTGAATAGATTAAATAGTAAAAGATAAGAAAGTTTTGTCATGACTTGTTCTTTTAATCAGTACCAAAAAAGAAATAAGTATGTTATGAAAGAGTATGTACCTTGTACCTTTTACCTTGAAAAAAAAAATGTATAGCAAATATTTTTTTGTTTCGAACTAATTTATCGATGAATTAATGCACAAATACTTAAATAAATATAGGCAAAGCTATCCATAACATGCAAGCTTCGTTTTGTCGGACCAAAGTTCAAACGTATAAAAACTTAATTATGCGATAAATCATCGTTATTGTGACAGACATATTTAAAGTTGACATAAAAAATATCGTTTGAGAATGACTTATACGATGATTGTATCTAATAATATTAATATGCTTTTCGTTATAAAAACATTAATGAGAGGTCTCGTTAAATAGCTGATTTGTTTTAAATTTCAGAGATATTAACTGAAGCCGAATACTTGAGTGTTGATCCTTACATGCGTGCATATATGATACGTTTTAAAATGCCAGCCGACATGATCGGAGGACAAGTGGCTAAGTAAGTTATAATGATAAAAAAAAGGACTGTCTTATTCGCTTTTCACGGCATTTTCAGTTTGGCATAATGTAATGAGATCTGAGCACGAAAGACACCACTTTTTTTATAATTTTGATTGACATAAAACAGCGAGATTCAAAAGATTTTTAATATGCAAGAGCGTTAAAAGAGATTATAATGTTTTTTTATTTGAAAATCTTTTCCAGGGTTATCGAAAGTCGAAGCGCTAAAGTACCAGTTGGGAGTTATGTGACGGGTTCCTTTGGTTGGAGGACGCACTCTATTGTCAATTACGATAATCCAAGTGCCGACCAACAGCTGCCCGTGCATGTTTTACCAGATTTTGGTCCGTATCCTGTTTCACTGGCGCTAGGCCTTCTTGGGATGCCAGGGTTAGCGATATTATAATATTGATAAATTTAAACATATCTTATACAATAATCAAATATGTATTTCTTGTAAAAGTATTAAAAATTCAATAACTTCGATTCTTATATTTTAACTTCGTGTTATTTATTATTGAAAAAAAAATTGTATGAAAATATAAAAGTCAATCTTAAGATACAGCTCTTTTACAATAAAATATTACAATGATCGTATCACCGTTAAACATTAAAATAACAAAAAAGAAATAGAATTGTATATTTTTTTAGAAATACGGCATATTTTGGCTTAAAAGAATTATGCCAACCTAAAGCTGGAGAGACTTTGGTAGTGACAGGTGCGGCTGGTGCTGTTGGCTCCCACGTGGGTCAGATTGGAAAGATTTTGGGTAAGCATTTTTATGCAAATATAATGTATATTAAAAAAAACTTTCGTATTTCGTAAGAATGATTCCAATTTTGATTCACACTACAATTGCAATGCGAATAAAATCGACGATTGTCTGTTTGATAACATTTTGCAATTTTAATAATTAAATATATATATATA
>DVQP01001796.1:0-14249 GCA_018231745.1 Danaus eresimus
TTATATATACATATATATATATATATATATCTTAACCTGTATGGTTGTAACTGTGAGAAGTCTACGTCGGTGTCGCCAGTTACCTCTATACATAAGAGGCCGAGCTTAATGTACTTTGAATACCATTCGGTAACACGTTCTGTGCACAGAGCCTTAACCGGGGCCACTGGAATACGATTTGGTACTTACCATGAGACCATTGTAGGACAGGTACCAAATAAAGTTTAATATTGAAAACCGATAATAGAAAATGCATATTTTAACTCAAGGCTCTGATTATCACGATGTTCTTATTAATAAGAATTAAATAATTACTAATATCAACGTAATATTAATGCTGCAACAGTTACACACGATCTGGACTTTACAATATTTCTCATGTACTAGGAATTAAATATAAGCGATTCTGTAATTGGAGATGCTGAGACGAAACTTTCCAGCATTCCATTGATTCACCGTGCGGGTGCGGGCACGTCGCCTTGCACCAAGAAGAGCTTTTACAGCGCCCTGGATTAGCGGCCCAGGTGCAAGTTCAAAGAGCCCCTATATAACGAGCCTTAAACCATCCAAGTTCCTCTAAACCAAATTTGAAACGCAAACTATAACCTACTAGGACCGCCTTCCAAGAACGTTCTAAATACGAATTGATGTTAGTTTTGCAAAGGCCAAAGTCAAAGGTTGTAGAAATTTCGATTTTATAGCTCTCGCTCGCTTTTATTTCTAACTCGCACAAATTTACGGCGACCCTATTCTTAGTGAGTTCGTTACTGATGTAGTAATACTTATTGACCTTGACTGCAAGGTTTTCGGGGACGTTGCTTTCCCAGGGAACAATGAACTCTAATAACACGACGTGCCTTAAAATTCACGAGCACAGAAATTTGTCTGGTCTGGACGGCAACGCAAATGATCCTCTGAGATTTTATATTGCTTCTCACACGCAGCCATCATAATAGTCTAAGATGGAGCCGCTTTGAGGATGTAGTAAGGCTTATCATTTGATTTTATAGCCCTCGTGCGTTCTCTCATTAAAACTATCGATCACTCGTTTGTGTTTTTTGCGGTCTGGCTTCCGAAAGACTAACCGCTTCGCGTATAATTTCTAGACCCCTATCATGATGACGCGAGTATTGACCGCTACCAGGAGTACCCTACGTCCTATCAGCAAATGATTAGGAGTCCCAACTGCCCTGCCACAGATACAGCAAGTTTCTTTAGCACCTCTACCCATATTACTAATCAGTTTTTTTTTTAATATTCATAAGTTTGTTTTAAATAAATGAATTAGTCATAAATTCCATTGCGTAAATAAATTGTAAAGCAAAGGATGTGAAAATTCAACTAACTGTAAATAATCTTGTAATCGTCGGTGTAGTTTGTATCTTCAAGCTCCATTAGCAACTGTACTATGGCCATTTCGAATATAACTGTCTTGCCCGACCCGGTCGGGGCGCATACCACCATAGATTTATCTAATGCACGGAACACATGTACAAAAATTTTAGATTTGGCTTCAAACATAAGGACACACATTCTTATCTATACGTAACAGATAACAGTATTAGATAACTGGGTATTTTATTTGTAGACTACTATTTATAGAAGAAAACAATATTTTATGGTTATCTTTCAGTTGAGTTAATATATGAAAGTGTCATATAAAAATAATCTAACACAGCTCAAACGTTAATATATCCTAACCATTCTTAAACATATCATATTTAAAACTTTTATTAGTAAAAAAAAAATAATACTAATAATATAACTTACTTGAATACAAAGCGTCGTCCATCACAGCTGATTGTACAAAATTAAAGTATGGATACGAAAATACATGCTGATATTTAGGATCTGAAATACGTTACACTAAACAACACGAGTGTATAATAAGAAAAATAATCATAATCCCAGCACCGATTAAGATCATAGATATAATTTAAAATAAAAAAAGGATAAAAAAATTCATTAAAACGTATTTTTGTTAACAGAATATGCACCTTGAAATATGTCGGATTTAGTTAAAAAATAACTTTGAATAGACATGAACATTGTTCATAGAACTATTTTTTTATAACCTGATAGCTTAGAATATATATATAGTGTAAGTAATGAAATAAATACCTATTTCTTTTACGCTTCTAAAATTTCCCTTTTGTCCTGTATATTTAGGAGGTCTTACTGATGGTGTATTTTCTGGAATTGAACTTCCGGGAGGTGAAAGGGAAATTGGTTGTGAATAGGGAATAAATTCCTCATCGTTTATGTCGCCACTGAAATTAAAAGTAAATAAATAATTCTAACTATCCTGTTGATATTACAGTTGTGTCTTGTGAATTACGACAACGTTTTTATTGTCAAATATAAATAGAAAAATATATTACTTCTTAATTCAATAGCAATTTAAAACTTTTAGAAATATATATTTCATATATGGAGATACGAGCACATTATCACAAGAGTAGTGTAATAAACGTAGTTACCTAAGGTTATATTTATTTATTTATGTTACCTATAATTTAAATTACAATCTCATTATACTTACGGTTTTTCAGACATTGTATTGCGATTTATAAATTCAAATTGTAATGCAATTCTTGCTTAGTAACTAATAATAAATTTAAAAGTTTTTTTTCTAATCCCGCCAAAATCTTAAAAATTAAAAGTTAAATTACATAGAATATGTATTCTTATATCTACTATAAATCCGGTGCGTACAGCTCAAATAAATAAAATAAATTGTGGACTGATTTACGTCACTAGAAATATATATGTTCCAAAATAATATGAAAAATATATTTATTATTATGCGAAGACACTAAAAAGCTAAGACAAACTATTTATATATTTTAATCATATGAATAACAAAAATATCGTATAAGCAGGAAAGTAAAAACCTAGACGAATTATTATTTTGCTAGTTTTTATCACTAAAGACTGTTTGACTTAGAAAATAAATTTATTAGAATAATACTTAATATACTAGGGTAATTTGTACGTCACGAAAAATCTGATCATGTTTTTCTATTCTTCACTGATGGAATTTTGACATTAAGAAACATCAACTTCACTTATCAAACGTCAGTAGGTTTTTTAAAGTTTTCCTTGTACAAAGTTATGAATTGGAACAAGTATTATTTTAATTATTTTAAGTATTAAGTTGACCAGTTCCAGCATAAAAATGTAATAACATATGTACACGAACAAAATAATTATTTTTAGAATCGTTTTATATCGAGGGTAAGAATTATTTATATTTACATTGCAGGGATTTATTAAAAGACTGCGAGAATGCTGACACAATAAGTATAGATACGTTAGCTCTTGAAGAAGTTTTACATGAAGAAAGGGCAAAGGAAATTTCTGAGTTACACACTTTAAGTGAAAAAGTCTCCTACCTTCACACTAGTTTAATTTACTACAGGAATGCTAAATCAAAAATGGGTGGTACATGTTACGAAGCTTGGAAAACCCTTGTTAAAAAGGTCGGAGGATCACCTAATACTTGGAAAGATCTTGGATATGCTCTTGGAATTAAACAGGAAGACTTAGATGTATGTTCAGTGCAATATTTCATGAATTTCCAAAATGTATTGATACTAATTCTTATTTTTATTTTCAGTACATAACAAATTCTATTAAAGAAGATCCGGCAGATATAGTAATTAAAGTTTTCATGCAAAATGAAACGGCAACTTTAGATAAAATAATTGACGCTTTTGTGAAAATGAAGAGATATGATATATTAAAAGCTGTAGAAGTACCATTTTGTAATCTAGCCCAATGTTTTAATAATGAAGATAGCGGTTATCACAGTACTAGTAAGACAGCGGGTACTAAAGAAATAGTAAGCTTTAAAAATTATAAAAATGACTTGCCACCAGCTCTAAATATAAATTTTGTTACAAAAGATAGTGATAGAAATCCAAATCAGCCATCATTGAGGCCATCTAAGAAGACTGAAAACAACAAAGTCAATAATGACTGTCCTATATTATTTTTAACTTACACTGAAGATGGTTTAGACACTGCTCTTAATATTCATCAGTATGTTAAAAACTGGGATTCTCCTAAAGTAGAAGTATTAACACTTAGTGGCAGAAGGGAAGATGTGTATCCAAATCCAGAAAAGTTTATAAGGGAATATTTTGAAAAGGTAAGGCTATTGTTTTACAATTATAGTATGTAATTCCATAACATATTACTTGTTATTATAGCCTCAGCTAAGATATTCTACTCTTTTCTTTTCATTTATTTGATGCCTTAAAGTATTGCCTTAAAGATCATTTTGACTATGAATGTGGAAAACAATAAAGCCTATATGTAGACTAACAAATTCTTCTATAAATCTGTTTGAAGCTCTCACATTAGCCAGCAAAGTCATAGAATACAGATGTTTTTATTAAAGCATAAAAGAAAATATTACTGTCCTAAAATTGTACACACTTAATTTTTTATTCAAGATACAGAAGGAAAATTTGTTCAGTCAATTGATGAATAAATAATAGTAACCTTAAAAAATTGTTATACAAGTTATTAAATTGTAATTAATTTCATTGACACTCTTTTAAAATTTTCAGGCTGACTTCATAGTGCCAATTATAACTACAGGTTATCTGGAAAGAATTAAATCTCACTCCCCTCAAGTTCCGAGTACAAATGATAATTTAGATTTCAAATATGTTAATTTTATATACAATTTAATAATAAGTCACTATATCCATGCAACAGGATGTCTGAATGAAAAAGTTAGGAGTGTTCTACCTTCTAATGCCGATGTAGATGTTTTAAGAGAAATCACTATGTACCCAGACTTATTACCGTGGACATATGAAACAAATTTTGATGACAACTTCAAAGCATTTTTAAAAAAGGATGATATGTAAAACTCACTTGTAACACAGTTATGCCATGTGGTGCCATTTTAATAAAAACTGTTTACCTGTCATAAAAATATTTTTCTATTTAATCCTATTGTGTATCTGTGGTAGCAAAATATATTGAAAACAAGAATTAATGTTTTATTAAAAGACTTTTATTTAGTAAACATATTTTGCAAAACTTTTAGTAATTGACTATCACCTGGAAAGATATATTTAAAATAGTATATAGAATTTTAATTTAGTTTTTTCAGATTTAAAGCTAATAAAAGTCATTAAAAAAATTTCTTAGTCTTACAAAGATACTTATAAATAAAGATTAATGATAAGAAAAGTAAGAACGTTTGAATTGTTAAACAAAATCTAATCTTTGGATTCTGACTTCTCCTCTTCTTCCTGAGTTTCATCAGTGGTACTGACATCATTGACATCAATCCCGGTGTCATTGTTACTGCTATTTGCCAGTTCCTCCTGTGAAGTGTTAGTTAAATAAAAATTTTCATATAAGGTAAGAAAAAAGTTACATTTCATATTCCTTCTACACTTCATTAATATGCAAAAAACAAAAATAGGATTTCTATGTTAAGGATTTTTGTTTTCTGAATGAATGAATATATAAGAGGCAAATGGAAACATTAAAAACTACATACTAAGATAGGGCATACCATGGAGGTTTTATGCCTCACATAAAATTATCTGAAGTCAATTAATATTAGGATAAAGAAATTATTAGTGAAGTGTTAAAATAAATAAAAATTTATACATTTTGTGATGCACCATGACATTTAAAACAAGATGCTTAACTTCCAAGCAAGGTTGAAAACATATTATAATTGATTGGAGTGATTTCAATAGGATAAGAGAGTTCTCAGACAAGTTTTAAACAACATAAACATATTCATAACAGACCAACTTCACAATAATAGATATTGAATAAAAAATTGTAAAGTTCAGGGATTAAATATTAGACGGTACCTTAATGACTTCCACAAAACTGTTGGCTTCTTCTAACATTTGTTTAAATTGCATGTTCTCCTGTTTTAAGTCCTCAATAATCTTTCTAAGTTTTTCGTTTTCTTCCAAAGCATCTTGAAGGGCTACTCTGCAACATACAGTGACAATATATAAACTATGATGAAGTTAAACTTGAAGGAAGCATCTGAGATCGTTTAGGGCTAATTCACTTACTGGCGTTTCTCAGATAGTATTTGCCAATATTTTTCAGAAGCACCTTCAGGATCTGTCAAATCTTTTGAACTTATCTTGTTTTCAAGATTTACTTGAACTTCTTTTGTGCATAAATTCTTCCTTTTTACTTCAACATCTCTGAAAACATAAAAAATTATAAGAATAAAGTAATTTTAAAAAAAGAATTATTTACTTTACTTACACCACGGATTCCTGACTGAGTTGGTGTTTTAAACTTTTTGAAGGTCTACCCACTAAATTTTCTGTATCTGTAGCAGTATGTTGAAGAGTTTTCAATGATCTCCTGGTTGTTCGCGGCATCTTCTGATTCAAAAATAGTCTAAAAGGGCAAATACTTTCATTAATAAATCATAACAAAACACAAACAGTTAGATAGCATTTTCTTTAACCTCTACACTTTTTTAGGGACTTTTATTTGATCTATATAAACATTAAAAAGTGTTAAGGCCTAATTTCAAGGTTTGATACAAAACACTTTAAATAAGAACAATAATACTAACTCTGGTATCTTAAAACGGTTTGTTATTAAACGGTCGGTAAATGCGCGCTCAGTCCACTTTCTTCACACTATTAAAGTATGACATTGACACTTTTCTTGAATTAGTTATATTTCCCGCCATAAAAGTTACTTAAAAACTATTTTTCAAATGATCATTTTAATAAATATTAATAAATTTGGACATTAAAAGAAATAAAAAAAAATATAATGCAGTTACATTATTTGATTAAGTTATTTAAATATATAAATAAAAAAAAGCACATGTCAACGCAAATATTTAGAATAATATTTTTATTAATTATGAATGTAATAATTTTGAAATTTGAGATTAAATATACTAATTTATTTACTGTTAATTCATCAAAAAATTATATAGGAGACTACCACAACTTTCTTAATAAGGATATCGTCTTCAGAAAAAAATATCAAGTTTTAAAGTAATATTTTTGAATATATATATTTTGAAAGGTAAGCAAATCTGATAATTTAATTTGAACATTACATTTGAACAAAGCTCACAAGAGAATATATTTTATTTTTATACTAGAATCTATATAATAGCTGTGAATTCAAAACAATCTTAATATTGACAGGTACGTCAAGCTAGAGAAGTCAGTACCAACTACCAATAAAGAATTGGGAATTAGTACAATATTTTGTTATGTGAGGGGTGAACGTATTTTCATGTATCTTTTATCTTATCTCTATATTTTTTTGTAAATATCAGTGCTAATCATAGTCATTGTGGCCATTACATTAATAATAACAAGAGGTATTGAGTTATACCAATGGATACCCTCAGGTAAAATAAATGGCAAAAAATAACTGTTATTAAATAGCAAGTAATACGTAAATAATGATAAATTAGTCTTTTCATTTATAAAGTTGTATGGAATTTTTTGTCTAGATTCTATTTTGTAACCTGGAACGTGGCTACAAAGTCTCCAGGTCAAGATCTAAACGCATTATTGGATTTTCCATCAGTTTTTAACAAAAATAAGCCACTGCCAGATTTTTATGTCATTGGGTGAGTTTTAAATTATAGAATTTATTTAAGTGACTACAATTATGTACTTACGAAAATGATGTTGATAGAATATTTTATTTAATGTTACCTGAATGTCTGGTATGTATTTTCGTAAATTTAATCAGTGAGTACACTGCAAAGGCGTTTATTACAGTAGTTAAAAACATAGACATCAACTGAAATGAAATTATTAAATAATTTTAGTAACAGAACTCTTTTATTTTATTATTTTAAAATGTTTTTATTCTTCTAGTTTTTTCTAAGTAAGATACTTTTAAGTTCATAATATTTTTTTCATAACAGATAATTGGGATTTCACAAACTGATCATTTGATACCTAATTAATATTTATTTAACTAAACTTCATACTGTTACCCCTGTAAAATATGACTTTTAATTTGAATAATATTGTTGCAGCTTACAAGAAGTGAAATCTCAGCCTCAAAATATGTTAATGGACAGTCTGTTTACTGACCAATGGACCTCAATGTTCAACAAGATCCTATGTAGACAGGGCTTTATAGTTGCTAAAAGTGTCAGATTACAGGGAATTATACTTCTAGTATATACACATATGAAACATGTGGTGCATCTCAGGGATATAGAAGCCCAGTATACTAAGACTGGCTTAGGAGGTTTATGGGTATGTTGTTTTTCAAATAACATACATATATATACTTTAATTGTAACTATTATATTCTGCTCACCCTATCCCAAATCTCTGTTCACGCTCCCCCAAGAAACTTATTAGAAATCAAATTAAAAGATAATAGTTTTTGGTAGTTTCTGACTTTTAATATAATTGCAAAGTTTTATTCTAATTCCACCAAATATTATCTATTCATTGTTTTATCATTATTTGCATGTTTTTTGCTCAATTTGTCAGGTTTATACAGAGTTTGATGTATTGTGCTAAAATACCTCATTACCGTAATCACCTGTTGACAGTAACAAGTATTATAATTCATAAGTAAGAATCTGCAGAAAAAAATGTTTATCAAACATGACATAAATCATAGTTATATTAAGTCAGTAAATTAATGACTTTGGGTGAAAATCTCATTATAAGTATGCATAAGAAAATTTAACTTGTAATTTAATTTTTTTTACATTATTTTCATATATTTATACTCATTATTTTTGATTTTTTTAACTTACAATTGATAAAAAAGTACCACCTTATTAACATGTCCCTGTATGTCTCTGCATGCTAGTAATTGTTGTATGGCTCATTCTTAAATTGTTTTTTGCTTCAAAAATTTCATGTGGAAGGGTAGCCTTTGCGTCACAATTCTATTGTATTGACAATTTTGTGTTTATATGATCATATTTCTAAGCTAAGCTAGGTTGCGTCTTAATTAATAACTTTTATCATTTTTAAGACTAAAGTCTCAACTGTTAGGATTTTATGACATTATTTTGCGAAATTATACTCATACTTCTTATAACTTTTTTTGTAATAATTTTTAAGTGCTTACGTCTTTTATCTCTATGACTAAGTCCCTCTGAATATTTTATTTCATCACCTTAAATAAACATTTGAAAGACAGTCGTCAAATTGTATACAGATAATAGATAGTGATCTGATGATAATAATGATTAATGTTATAATAAAACAATACCTATTACATATTTAAACAATATATTGCTTAGTAATTTCTGAGGCATATTATTGCGAGAAGTAAGATTTAAAAAATAGGTTACCGATACAATTACTTTCACTGGCGATTTTTTCATTGCCATCTCCCTAGCTGGTTGGAGAGGTAATCAAAAAAAAAAAAAATCTCGTCATCTAATGAAAACTACGGCTATGATTTTTTTTTATGTTAATTACTTTTTTAACTTATGTCTGTTGTTCATATATATTTAGTTCATCATCGTCATAGTCGCAAGTCTTTGCAGACTCGTTGTCATCACGGGGACTTGGGAAGATAGTTGCAGTGGTTTCCCCTTGCCATTTGTTTATGGAATTTCTTAACTTGTTATTCCGATGTATGACGTCATTTCTTTAACGGAAATCCATAGTCGATAATGCAATCTACGATAGCGATAATTTGTAATAATAAAGACCATAATACTTACTTAAATATATATTTTTTTAAAGAAATCATATGATTCTGCTAGTGTAATAAAATGAAACTTGGTCGATTTCGGTCCTACTTATGAAAACTTGTCTGTTATGTAACATGTTAAGGTGTCAGGCAAATAATTCGTAAAACTTAGTACTTTAGCAATTTTGTTGCGGGCATTTACAGTTTACGTGATTTATGTTATTGTCCAAGGCTGTAATTATAATTTTTATATAATACATTAAATGCATACGTCAAGGATAAAAATACATTATCAAAGATTAATTAAATAATCGTTTTGTTTAATCACATATATACATTTGTTTAATAAAAATATTTATTAATAATATCCAGTTCACACTATTAACTTTATTCACTGCGTAATAAAGTCGTTTTTCGTCTAAAGTTATCTTACTAAAGTTACGTAACATTTCAAATCAAAGGGCAACAAAGGTGCTGTGAGTGTGAGGTTCAATATATACGGTTGTTCTGTGTGTCTGGTGAACTCTCACCTCACGGCTCACGATCACCTGCTGGCGGATCGGATAAACGACTACAATACCATCATATCAGACCACCAGTACCACATTACGGAGACACACAACATACTGTACCACGAGTGAGTATACATTGTCTATTACCTAATATTGACAACTAATTGACATAATGGCCGTTACTTTTTAACTGTAGAACGTCGTTATTTGAATATTATTTTTGTTTTTGTTTTTTTTTTTTTAAACCGTATAAAGGTTTGATTTTAAATTGATTTAAAAAAATATATATAAAAAAAATTATACCGATATTCGAAAAAAAAAAATTATACCGGAATCCGATTCTAATTGTGAAGAGTAATAATTTATTTTATT
This sequence comes from Danaus eresimus, assembly GCA_018231745.1. Taxonomy (NCBI): domain Eukaryota; kingdom Metazoa; phylum Arthropoda; class Insecta; order Lepidoptera; family Nymphalidae; genus Danaus; species Danaus eresimus. The sequence goes on from DVQP01001796.1 coordinate 10,548, forward strand.
ATATGTTTACGCAAGTCTGTTTATTTGTTTCACTTGGGTAAGCGGTTTAATTAAAGTGTATATATACAACCGCTACTTTCTTACTCAAATCACCACGGAGTTTTTATTTTTTGTAATTCTGTAACTTTAAATAATAAAAAAAATATTTAACCTACAACCATGGATGTTTTGACGAAAATTAAAGCGGAAGTTATTATGGAAATTAAAGAAAACGAAAACTAAAATCTGTAACGAAAAATAGCATTTGTATTATATTTTTCAAAGAATTAACAGTTCTTTGTAATATTCTGAATCACAAAATGTGAAACCATCTCAATGACAAGGATGCCATAGCAACCACAAAATAATTAGCGTCATATTGTTACAAGGAAATAAAATCGTCACAAGCTCAAAATTAATTATTACTTAAAGCTTTATAGACTTTGCGTTAGAATGAAACTAGTGTGTTATCAATTACGCATTTTAAATCACGACTTTTAAGTTAGTACAATTATATGTCCTGAATGTGTTCTGTTCATTACTTGATATGTTATCTTGTACACTTGCTTGCTCTGATTTACTCAGTTATGCAATCACCAGTCTCGTTATATTCTTAAGCTACATACACACGTGTAGTTATGTTTTGTAATATAGAATTATTAATTGAAATTAATGCTACAAAGCAACTTGAATACGAAATTTGTGGTTCAATTTCATGATTATTAATTCTGGCTGTATAACTTTATTTCTATTAAAAAGAAAAAAAAAAATGTCAACAAGAATAATAGAAAACGAAATTTAAGCGGCCAGCTATATATATTTGAAAAGAGGTTGCATGAAAGAGATCGCTGTCAGTGATAAAGTCTTTATACCTAAGGAACATGCTTTTGTTATGATTCTATATAATGGTAAAGGAATTCTAACATGTCTATTAATATTTCATAATATTTATTCGCTACAGTTTTCCGTGTGTTATATATTATATTTATCTTATCGACCAGCAGTATCTATATATCTAATTCTATCGATAAGCCCTGAATAGAGCTAACATGACTACGGCTTCGTATACATGCGATCAAAGTATTAAAAAATAAATTCAATTACGTTTATTCAGCTCCAATTCTTTTTCAATTAAAAGTATTACGTGATATTTTTAATTCATAAATATTTTATAGTTTTAATATAATTGATTTATGTTAGTAAAGAATTATATGTGTGACGTAATATACTCGTATGATAAAATTAAGCACAGTCTATGAGTCCAAAGACCTGATTACAAGAGGAAGATATTTATAATCAATTAATATCTCTAAATATTGTTTTAATGAATATGTTTTCTAAAAACTCCTTTTCGATGGTAAAGTTTGTATTTACCATAACACGATTTTTCTTGTTATTATATAATAGTTATATTTTTTTTAAACAACTGAATCCACGTGTTTGTGACTCCGATCCAAAACCAGACAGCAACGCTATCGATTAACGAAAAAGGTTTACATAATTAATATGTCACGCCTGCTTCTTCATTCGTCGATTTTCATTATTACATGGGAATAGTTCTCGTTCGTTTAATCATTCGTTCCTTAAACGATGTGAATTAAAGACGAGAAGAGTGACTGGAAGAGTATCAAAGAAAAAAATGTCTTCGTATTAAACTACATGACTGTTGTATGTTACAGCTACGTGTTCTGGATAGGTGATCTAAATTTCCGGACAGACCACCCAGCTGGTAACAGTCCGACTGCGGAGGAGATAGTTGCCACCCTGGAAAAAGTCGAAAAGGACAAATTTAACACTCTCCTGCGACATGACCAGCTTCTCGCGGTGATGGAGAGCGGGGAAGCTTTCTCGGAGTTCTCCGAAGCAGATATCAGATTCGCGCCGACTTACAAATTAACAATCGGCACTGACGACTACGACATCAAGTGAGTGAAAATTCCAATTATCTGATATATATATGTTAATACAAAAATTTTGCAGATATATTTGTTTACAAGCACCATTACCAGATTAGGACGCTGGTTCTTAAGCTTATTGTAACTACAATGGTGTTGTCTCAAATGATTCGGTTTCATTTTCAGACGTAAGCCCTCGTGGACGGACAGAATCTTGTTTAAAGTTATTACAAACACTTACGAGAATGTAACTCTTCGTGCTGACGTCATCTCGTACAACTCCCTACCACAGTACACCATCAGCGACCATAAGCCAGTTGTTGCACAGTTCAATATAAAAGTGAGTTATACGATAACATACTCAATTCTAATACTATTAAAGCCTGTTTTTGAATAACATTAAATGTTAATGTAGAATTAATGCATGGCTGTAACTTTCATATGTCATATTACGCTTAGTTTGTATGTAAAGTAATGAGATGCTAGACAATCATTTTATTTTTATATGAAAATAGCTGTGGCAGACTGAAGTTTTAATTACAATATTGCCGTAACTTTTTGATGTAATTAAAATGTATCGCGTCCATATTGACTATATATTTATATTTACAAATGAAATATTACGTTCACCATACTAATGCCGCTAACATTCAATACAAAATAGTTTGGTCATTTTAAATGGTTTCCTAACAAACTAAACAAAATCAACGACACAGTACTTACCAAATAAATACACGATTTCAGCAGAGGCTCTGAAAAGCTATTAAATAAAATTATATCCTAAGTACACATAAAATAGAGTCTTATTTTGCTTGCAAACTAACAACTATCCATATACCTATTACACATTTTTAATCGATATGAGATCGTGTGCGTCTTTCTTCCTCGTTTTGCAGGTCAAGGTCACATATAGCTTTCTAAATATGACTTAAATGTAAATCTTCGACAATTCAACTACAAGTCTTTGATAACCGTTCGACTAAAATTCGAATTCAAAAAAAGAATATTAACGAAATTTGCCAATGACATTGACAGTTGACACTGGCATTTACATTGACATTGACATCAAAGAATGGTTTACATAGAATGAACAAAATTACTAAAGAGTTTCTTACATTGTAGAAGTCCATAAAAACGTTATAATATCTCGTAACATTATAAGTTATATTTCACACTTGAGCGAGAATTAAAGTGATTCTAAGTTAGAAAAAACAGACAGAAAAAAACTAGTATAGATATACATACAGTACGTGTTGTAATTTTCTGTGTAATTATCATAAGTCTATCTGAGACGTAATAAAAGAATAGTCTATTATGAAGAGCATTAGCAATATTTATCTTTTTTTATCATTAGACTATTTTTATTGTTGTACATACAAATATTATTAATTAATTGGTAGCAAGCTTCAACGTCGTAATTTTAACTAAAAATGGCAATTATTTATCAAACACCTAGCGGTCATGAACTCAATATTTTTGACCAAATTAAAAATCAATCAGGATTTATTTTGTTATTGACTATCTGTCCTAATTGGTTGGTAATAGTCTATTTCTTAAGTTCATTGACATGAATTCTTTATATGACTACATTTTGAAGTCAAGCGACTGGTTCTCATTGGTATATTTGGAACTTAGCTAGTGTTAATAGACTATGACTTGTGAAGACATGACATTTCTTTGAGATTGTTACGAATGTCTTCATACATCTAGAAGCGAATAGTTTTTAATGAGAGATCTATATATTTGTATTTAAGTCGTGCTGGCCTGAAGGTTAGGCCCGCCTCTCATGCATGAGGGCGCGGGTTCGAAACCTGGCAAGTACCAATGT
>DVQP01001797.1:0-14241 GCA_018231745.1 Danaus eresimus
AAAAAAACAAGTGTTGTTTACGGGGTTTTTTACATGAATTGTTTGTTTGTCTTCAGTGTATTAGTTTTCAATAAACAATATAATAATAATCGGAAAAATCAATGGAGTAAAAAAAAACAAGAATTAAGATCTAACTACAGATACAGGTATGTGTTGTGCACAAAAGAAAATCAAATAAAATGTAAAGAATTTGTCGATTATATTTTTCATTCCTTTTTGTAAATAACTTGAACAAAAAACTTTAACTCACGATGCGTATAACTTTAAGATATAATGCACACTTTTAATACAACTATTTTCTTATTTGTTCTTATTAATTGTCGTTAGGAAAAATTTAAAACACCTTTCTCATTTAAAATAAAATAGAAAGGCATGGGTTTAATTCAAGTAGAGGTATAAGTGTATTACATATTAAATACAAATTAAGAGGTATTTATATTTAAAATAAAGAAAACTATAGTATATTTCTACGACATCAATGATTATTTGAATTTTCCACAATAAAGACTTCGTATGGTTAATTTATGGAAGTTGTGCTCTAAGATTCATAAATTGAGGTAGAATTTTTAAACTTACCCGCCATTGAGGCGCTGCTCATCCTGCCACGTGTAAAATCAATCTTGAATTTGTTACTATTACGTTAAAATAAAAACACAGCTCAAATTTCTTATTTAAAATTTGATGCCGATAAATGCGAGTTATGTCAATTAATTATTTTTAATTTAATTTTTTATACGATGTGCAATAAAAAGTATATATGTGTATGCGTATTTAAAATGTGTAAACAAATTTTGCAAAAAAAATATTTTAAAAAATGAGCAATAATGATAAAATGTATAATCATTAGGAAAAACTGCAAACGTTTTACAGCCTAAACATATTATCTACCAGTTATAACAGTGGTTGACAATAGACAAAAAGTAGGTACAATCTGAAACAAGACTGCTGTCAATTTCAGTCGAACGTGACAGCTGTGACATACCGCTTAACAACAAATATGAAAATTAATACGGTGACAAATAAACTCACGTGAATTATAATTTAAAGGTATAGAAGAAATATAAAATGGCCCCAGGTAAAAAAGGTGCTGTACGAGGAAAACGATCAAATCAACATGTGGAACGTAATTATGCCGAAAGGCTACACGACTTGAGTATACAGACATCTGAGGAAAGCGGGGAAAGCACAGAAAACTCCGATGATGAAGGTGCTCCACCTTCATTTGCCATTAGCATGTGGGATTTAAATCACTGTGACCCCAAAAAGTGCTCTGGAAGAAAACTCTCACGACATAACCTTATAAAAAATCTCAAACTGGGCCAGAGATTCCCAGGTCTTGTTTTATCTCCAGTAGGAACACAGTGTGTGAGTCCTAATGACAAGGAAATAATTGAAAAATTTGGCCTAGCTGTAATTGATTGTTCATGGGCCAAAATTGATGAGACACCATTTGGTAGAATGAAATCGGCCCATCCTAGACTGTTGCCTTTTTTGGTTGCCGCTAATCCTATTAATTATGGAAAACCATATCAGCTGAGTTGCGTTGAAGCATTGGCCGCAGCTATGTTTATAACAGGACACCGAAAGGAAGCCTCATTTTACCTATCTAAGTTTTCTTGGGGCCATTCATTTTTAGAACTGAACTCCGAAGTGTTAGATATTTATTCAAGTTGTTCAGACAGTAAGAGTGTGGTTGAAGCACAGAATAAATTTTTACAATCTGTACAATCTGAAAAAGATACAAGATCTATGTGGCCATCTAGCAGTGATTCAGAACCTGATTCTGAAGAAATTGAAACACAAGAAAAATAATAATAAGAAAAATTATAATATAATTTATAATTGTTATTAATGTTAAAATATGTAATAAATTTTAATTTAAGCGTTTTGTGTTTATTATTATCATTATAAGTAAACTTTTTTTAAGAAATATTTCAATTTTTATTAAAAACCAAAAATTTTTTTAAAATATGATCCATTTAATTAGTCATACGATTTTGTTGAAAGCGCCATCTTGTAGTGAACAGTAGGACTATTACTGCAACATACACCAATTCAGTTGTTACAAAATAGTTTCTAGTTGTTAGATATAGATGGCGTAGTTGTGGAAATGAGTTAAGGAATTGTTTATAACAGCCATGCAACGTGCTTGCTGCTTCCCGTTAGTCCGTTAGCTTAGTTTCCTTTAGCTATTCAAGAGTGGAAGTTGTTTCTTGTCGTGCGGGATTTTGTCGATAACTCACGAAAAAACTTTAATAACTTAATTCTAAGTGAACGTTTGGTGATACTTATAGTGAGTGTGTTATCAGTGTATGTATGTGTTATAAGTTTTTTTTGCATAGGACTGACTTTGAAACTTCACGGTAAGTTAGTTGGAGGCTAAGTTTTATACAACCTGTCACGCAGGTGTCTCTCCTGTAAGTCACTCACCTCAGTCATGAATGCGTATTGCAGCTTTCCAAAAACTGATTTGAACTAGAGCTGCCCAGGATTAGAACTTTTGAAAATCTGAATTTCACATATGTTGTAAAAACTTTAGTTTTGAGTGTATGTTTCTGGATGGTAGAATTAAAAACAAGCAATATAAATAAGAATTTAGGACTAATAAGTAGGATTGCACATTTTTACTCGTGTAAAGCTCTATTTTGTAATTCCCATTTTATTTGATATGGGTAACTTTTCTATAAAATTATTAATAGGTTTTGTTTCATTACAAAATTGGGTTTATATTTTAGGATGTTTTTAGTCGCGGTTTCAATTTTGGTATTAAAAAAAAATGCTATACATAAAACCAAATAGGTATGTGAAATAAAATTCACGTTTTGTAAGTAAATACTCAGTTAGGAATACTGGCATTCAGTACAATTCTTTTGCATGTAGTTTTATAATATAAAACAATTTTGACTTTTAAATGTTTCTAAATTTTTATCTATGTAGAGGTTGTCTTCAGGAATACAATAAATTATTTTAGATATATGTCTTTGTTGGAGGCAATGACAAATATGTTTAAGAGCTGACAATATTAATGATTTAGTAAAATTTCCGACGAAATGTGAAGTCAAAAGTTTTAATTTATATGTGTGTATATGTCCGGTAAGGTTCTTCTTTTCTTTATATAACTAATTTATAAATAATTTCATTATGAGAAATATTTAGTGAAATTAAGGATTTCTTTAAATTTATGCTGCAATAACAAATGAAGAAGGAGTTAAGATGTAACGATGGTTTTTGGGGTTCCAGGTGCACGAAACTGTGGCATGTCTATAAATTATTTTGTGAAACTGAAAGTATGACGCTACGAGAATCCCGTTTTTTCGAGTATTGTGTTGTATTCTTATGATTTTGTGTAGAAAAAGCAACACATTATGAAGACTGTGCGTAAGATTCACACAGGGCTACAGAATTGTTCATGTACATCTTGTATCTATAAATCTGGATCAGAAAATGCTTCTATCAAACGTTTTATGGCACTTGGATCTCGAATAGATCGCCTCTACTACGGCAAGTATATTCCGTTACGAGAAAGGAAGCTCCTTGAAAGATTAGTTAGAACTAGAGCAGAGTACGATGATATACGAGCTAGATTGCTTTCTGATAGTACTCATAGCCTTAGTACAAGAGCGACGAAGAAATCGTCAAGGGAATTGGATGACGTGGAAAAAGGGAGCGCGGCAATATTTGAGTTAGTCAATCTTGTCGACAAAGGTGCTACTTTAGGACTGAGTGAATGTTGTAGCTGTTGTAGTTGTGATTCTAAAGGAATTAGAGGCAATGTAAGACATATACACCGTGGTCATGGGCTGGAACCAAGAGTGTACAAAGAAGAAAGAATAGCTGAAACGCATCGTAGAAGAAAAGGTGTGCGTTTTAAAACAAAACACATAAGATCAGATCCATGCACGTGTGCTTTAAAATTAAGTTCGAATCTCAAACACCATGCGACTGAAGTTTTTCGTAGAAAACACCGTCCTGAATCCACTGAATTCTATACGACAACGGACGAAGAAAGGCAAAATAAACAAAGAAGAGTGCGAGACTTTGTACATAGGTCTTATGAAAACATCAAGCATGTTAACAAAGAAATGGAAGAAAAATTCTTAGAAGGAGTTAAAAAGGTTAAAGAATCAAAGACAAAAATACAAGAAAATTTAAATCTGGACACTCAGTATTCTGCAGTTCAGTTAAAGCAAGCACGAAGAAGCTTAAAATCGAGGGTTAGAGGAGATGAAAAGAGACAATCAAACAAAGGTGATCTTCAATTAAATGATCTTTTAGCTATTTGTATGTGCTCAGAAGATGAAATTTTTGAAAAGCCACATGAGTCATTATTAAGCGTTTACACCAGAAAATCAAAAGAAAAATTTGTTGAAGCTAAAGGAAAACTTAAGTCAGCTGTTAAATCTACAGTTAGTCGAAAACCAAAAGTTAAGAAAGTTGCGACTAAAGGTTCTCAAATTGAAATATCTCCGGAACAAACTTTAGGTGCCCAGTTAAAAAAGCAGAGTGTCATATGTATCTGTCCAGAAGACAAAAGCTTAAAAAAGTCACTTAAAGAATCTGCATTTAGTGTTCATACTAAAAGATCAAAAGAAAAAGTAGTGGAAGCTAAAGAAAAACTTAAATCAATAGTGAAATCTACAGTTAGTCGAAAAGAAAAGGAGGGAAAAATTTCGTCTAAAGGTTCACAAAGTCAGATTGCTCCTGAAAATGATTTAGCTGCTCAGTTAAAAAAAGAGAGTGTTATTTGTATCTGTCCAGAGGATCAGGCGATTAAAAAGCCACGTAGAGGAGGAGGGAGAAAAATTTCAACTAGGACTTCTGAAACACAAGTTGCTAGTGGCAAAGACTTAGCATTCCAAGTTAAAAAAGACAGTCTTATGAAATATAAGGAAGATCTTATACGTAAACAAATAATGAAAGAATGGGAGTGTGGTCCTGAATGCATTGAAGGTCCTTGTGATCCACAGGAGTGTCTTATAAAGCTTGAACGTAAGCGTAAAAATAAAAGTGTTAAACATAGAGGTATTGAATATCGGCAAGTTCGGCTTCAAAAAAAGTCTGGCCCTGTTATACAACAAAAACATGCTAAAGTACAAGAAGAGTTAATGTTTCTTCCACCAAAACGTAAACAAAAACCTATTTTACGCACTCAAGAGACAGGGGGCCAAGTAGTTCAAATTGCAAGTGGTGAACAATTTGATACGAAACAGAGAAATAAAATGATTACTAAGAGAGAAAGGGTAGATAAAAGAATGTCTTCGAAAGTTGCTAAAACCCCTGGGAAGGAATCAAGTTCCCGACAAGGTGTACGAATAAGTTCATCATTATCTTTAAAAGTTCAGTTTTATAAGGGAATACCGAATACAAAGATTTCTAAACCAAATGCAACTGCTACAAAGCAAAGCCCGTCGGGAACAAATAACAAAATAACTAAACATCCAAAGGTTATGCATGAGGAAGGAAATACTCAAGTTGTTACGAAACATTCCTCTAGAGATACACAAACTCGAGCTCGTTCATTAAAACGCTGTTTTTGCACCTTAAAACTAAAGTCAAAAGCAAGAAATAGAAAAAGAAATAAACCACTCGAAAAATCCATTTTCACTGAGACTTCGTCCGTCACACGGTGTAATATAAATTGCTCAACCGACATGTGTGAAGAATTATTATGTGAAAAGCTGTATAAAAAATCTAGTAAAGTTCAAACTACTAGCCCAAAAACAAATAGACGTGAAAAAAAGTTTAGGTCACCACAGCTTCTTCCTTACGAATGTGAGCCTGGTGTTTGTATTCCAGGTGAATGTGATCCATATCAATGCATACAACTTATTAATTTGAGAGAATCGAAAGCTAGAAGGCGTTCAATACCTTGTTCTACATGTACATCAAGAAAAACAAAATCTACTTCCACTATAACATCTAAATCTAATAAAGTCTCTAAAGCAAAATTTATACAATCAATGTTTTCATATAATGCTGCTTCTAAAAGAACTGAAACGACATTTAAAATTCAACAACGAAATAAACCTCATACGAGTGGCCGACAAGCTGTGCGTATTGGATCCTCCTTTAGTTTTAACATTGAATTCTATAAAAATAAGCCTGAAGAATATTTATCATATCCATCAGACTTGAAAACTATTTCCGTTCAACCTAAACATAAAACAATTCCAAAGAGGAAAAGAGCCAAAGTACAGGCATTTCAAGGAGATGCAATTGGTTATCACCAAAATATGCCAACACAAGTGTATAAAAAAGCAAAAGATGTATCTATGAGTACCGCTTTGAAGAGGTGTTTTTGTACTTTAAAACTACAGAAGAAGGAGCACCTTAAAATTAAAAAGCATAAAATGCTCACTGTTGGCACTAAAACGGTTGATGAATTGTACTTTAATACAGAAACCTCAGACAAAGCGACCAAAACTAAAAACAAATATATGAGATCACTCGAACCATATGAATGTGAGCCTTTTACATGTATTCCTGGACAATGTAATCCTTATGAGTGTTTAGAAAGGATTAATAGACGCCATTTAAGAGATGTCGGAGTAAGTTCTTTTAAATATCCAGATATAAATAGAGGTTCAAGTACTTCGGAAAAATCATATAGATCTGAACTAACTCAATCAAAGCCAAAGTCCAAACCGAAAAAAGTCTTAACGAAGGGGAAAAAATTCAAACAAGCTCCCAAAGTTACCATGGCCTCGGTTGAAAATTATTCCAATTATTCTTCTAGTGCTCGATCCAGACAAGCAGTAAGGGTAAGTTCGACGTTCAGTTTCAACGTTGAATTTTACAAAAACAAACCGGACAAAGATGTAATCGACGATTATCAAATGCGTCCAGCCGTAAAACTGGGTTCTAGACCTGATACCAAAAATCAAGGTGTCAAAATTAAAAAATTAAATGTGGCGAACTTCGATACACAGGTGAATTACAAACAACGTAATAAAGCTTCAGGAACAAAACCACTATTAAAGCGATGTTTTTGTACACTAAATTTGCAAAAACGTAGAGGTAACATTGTTCCACCGAATGTTTATACAGTAAACACGGCTATGATAGAAAAAAATACATTTTCAATTTTTAAGCCATATCGCAGTGATTTCCCAAAAATTTCAAAGAGTGCAATGCTAAATGAAAAAAAATACAATCAAAGTCAGTGCCTTATAAATTCATTAAGCAAAGGCGATAATGGTAAGAACACTGAAAACATATCATGTAAAAGATGCTATTCCATGAATGAATGTAAACACGAAGCATTAAAATTAATCTCGCAATCACGTTTGCAAAATAAAGATTTAAGATGCAAAAGAGTATCACACGAACAGTTTGCGACACCTAGTACAAATTTAAAAAGATATGTGTCGCAAGTCAATCAGGAAAGTATTACGTATACCTCAACAAATTATAAAAAAAGTCGAACGGTCCTAGAAAAAACTCCATATATGAAAGGTTATTATTGCACTATGAATTTACAAGTCCAAACAAATAAAATGATTATGAGAAATCAAAAAAGAAGCAATAGAAACAGGAAACTGAAACCATATGAATGTGAACCAGGAGTATGTGTGCCAGGGGAATGTGATCCTTATGAATGTTTGAAATTAATATCTAAAAGAGAATCTAATTTTACCAGAAAAATTGGAACTGAGAACACTATTGCATCTGAATCAAGTTACACAAATTTGTCACCTAAATACAGATCACATAAAATGCAATCTTTATCTCAAAAGACAACAAAACCTCATTTAATGCAATATGAGGATCAATATAGCTCTGGCTCTAGACAAGCTGTTCGACTTGGATCTACATTCAATTTTAACATAGAATTTTCTAAAAACTCTCCTGGGGCTGAGATAGACCATCATATTATACCACATACGCTATCTAAAACGGGGCTTAGACGTCCTAAACGATTATCAAAAATAACTGGAATTAATAAAATTCGCTATAGGGATCGCCAATCGCAATCAACGTTAGGTAAAACCTTTCAAAAAGCTTCGGCAACCCTGCCTATAATGAAACGATGCTTTTGTACTTTAAAATTACAAAAAAAAGGTAGGTTATTTAGGCATGACTTAAAGAATCCGACAGAGGCATTGCAAACTGAACCAATAACCCCCCAATTGATAACAACGGATAGAGGTCAAAATACTGCAAAATTAAAACCTATAAAACTGCCCCATGCATTAGAACCTTATGAATGCATGCCAGGCATATGTTCGCCAGGGAAGTGCAATCCATATGAATGTTTAGAAATAATGAACAGAATGAATCGTAATCAAACAGTTGATTTCGGAATTAGCGCATTGGGACCAAGATCAAAGTCTGCCGGAAGTATGTATGATTTTTATAGAAAAAATAAAAACAGAGGAGTGAACGTAGGACATAAAGTTGCCAATAGGCCAACATTTTTCGAGGGGAGGGATAGGCAACGAGATCGACAAGTTCATTTGATAGAACCGGATAGGCAAGCAGTGCGTATTAGTTCAAGTTTTAAATTTAATGTAGAATTTCGTAAAGGCAATGAATCGGCACATTCAGAGGATTATAAATATGCAAAAGAGAATCATATGCCAGATTTTAAGAAACGTCTTGTGAGAAATAGGCAAAGTTCATCAGAAACCATAAATCCAAAACATCACAAGAAATTACAAATTAAAGATAAAGTACATGCTGCTTCGACTATGACAACATCGTTTATGAAAAGGTGTTTTTGTGTCCTTAAATTGAAAAAGAATAGAGGTATTATGAACGAAATTAATGAAGAAAAATTTCCTAAACCTGTATATGTCGACAAAAAAATTAATACGAGACACTATAAAGAACCCGTTCTGCAGCTTGAACCATACGAATGCGAGCCTGGTGTTTGTATACCAGGAAAATGTAATCCTTATGTTTGTGAAAAGTTAATTAAACGGAGGCTTCAATCAACGGCATCTGGAACGCCTATAAGATTTACAAGATCCGTATCGAGTAACTCACCAATATCATATATGAGAAATGTAAATACACAATTTCACTCAAAAAGAAAATATGGAGACTTAAAAAGACAGGTCTATACAAAAACAAGAATCCAAGATTCAAATCGGCAAGTTGTAAGAATTGGTTCAAATTTTAGGTTTGATATTGAGTTTTACAAGAATAAACCATCAAATGAAATCGATGATTATAATTCAAAACCGCATGGAGACGAACGCCGACACTTCGAACGGAAAAGGAGGCAAGGACGAAATATGGGAACAAATGGATATTATCCTTCATTTAGGTCTCATTCTTCACAAACAAATGTAAATAGAAGAGATTTTGGCGCAGGTATAAACAATGTACTTAAACGATGTTTCTGCACTTTGCAACTTTATAATCAACGTTCCAAAAAGTTTATGGCAAGGAAACCGAGGAATGCTATTAAAAATGAAGTTCACTCAAAAAGTGTAATGACTACAGAAAGATATAAACCAAATTTTAGGGTTTTGGAACCATATGAATGTGAACCTAATTTTTGCATACCATACGAATGTGATCCTTACGTATGTGAACAACGAATCAAGTTAAGACAGAGAAAAAATCTTCGACAAACAGGCATGTCCACCGAACTATATACACAATCTGTAGGAAGTTACACCAGACCTTTTAGGAGATCTAGAAGAGGAACGCAATCAATTGCATATAGAAATAGAGATACCTTTAAAAGACCGAAAACTCAAACTATTCATAACACGCAATCGAAGCAATGTGTAAGAATTGGATCGAGTTTTAGTTTTGACGTAGAATTTTTCAAAAATAAGGGAGGTGGTCTACAACTAGATCAAAAACCTAAACATTTCCAACCAAGACAATCTTTTAAAGAATTTGCTAAAGGCCCTCGTAGAATTAAGGCGAGAAATAAAGGCTTTCAATACAGGACACCTTCCAATGCTATGGAGTCTCAAATAAATAATGTATCTACAAAAACACAGTCAACCATGGCCCGTTTTGCACAACCTTTAAAGAGATGCTTTTGTACGTTTAATTTAAAAAAGAATAAGGCAAGATCTCATCCTATCCCAAAACCTTTACAAGTAAATGTAAGCACGGCGACGATGGCTCATGATTTTAAAACACAGCCTTTACCAAAATTGTTGCCGTATGAGTGTGAACCGAATTTTTGTGTGCCTTACGAATGTGATCCATTAGAATGTTTGGAACACATTAAGGCAAGGCAAAGGCACCACAAAGATTATGGAACCTCAACAAATTATTTGCCGAAACATAGAATAGGCACTTCTATGGGTATGCCTCACACTAAAAATAAAAGATTACAGTGGAAATCTCTCGGTCACATACAGAATAAAAAAAGATATAAACAGCCTTCAACTTCCGATGCAGCTAAACAAGTTGTTAAGATAGGATCGAATTTTAGTTTTAATTTAGAGTTCTACAAACAGAAGGGATCAGACGGTTATGAGAATAACGTTTCAGAACATAACAAACCTATGATCCAAAAAAGACGACCTTTACATTTAGCTCAAACTCAAAAAGTTAATAGATATGTAAACAACATGCACAACGGAAATAAAATGATGCGTAATCATGGAAATCAGTCACCTCACGTAGGACGAGAATCAAAAGGTTCGGGTATAGAACCTTTTCTTAAAAGGTGCTTTTGTACATTGAAACTTCAGAAAAAAGCAGGTCAAAGAAATCCATACTTTATGCCTGATGGTACGAAAAACAATGTTATAGGGGAATCTAAGCCAAGATCGTTAACCATCGACAAGGGTACTATCACAAAAAGATATAGAAATTACCCAAAGCTTAGTAAATACGAGTGCGAACCAAATACTTGTATACCCGGTGAATGTGATCCGTATGAATGTCTGAAAAGAATTAAGGAAAGGCATTTGTATTCCCGAGATATGAATACACAGATGATGAACAATTATTGTTCAAGGGGTATTTGTACAGATTTAGCAAACTTGAAGTCAAAAAAATTACAATCAAATCGATTTGGCGACATAGTTAGTGTCACGCGAAACCCCAATGTTGTCGAAGTACCAAGATTCGAAAATATTTTTAATCCACAGGCTGTAAAAATTGGATCCAATATCAGCTTAAATATAGAATTTTATAAAGAACGAATATCTCCAAATTTTGAAATGAAAGTAAAAGGTGATAAATTAGATGAAGAATATTATGGAGCAAAGGAAAATATTCCTCGAATAAAATACAATACCAATGCATTTACGGCTTGTCCAAGGGGTATATGTCTTAGTAAAGGCTCTCAAGGATATCGCGTTCCAACTGATAATAAGGCTGTAGAGATAGGCAATGCATTAAAAAGATGTTTTTGTACTCTAAAGTTACAAAAAGAATTAAATTCAAATAGGACCAATACAAATAATCCAAATCCACCATTTCCACAAACGTTTGAAGTAAGAAGAGTTGGCGTTCAAAATAAAAAAAAAATTAAAAATCCTTTAAATGAGGTTAATTCTGTCGGGACAAAGACTAAAGCCAAATATTTAAAAAAAAGTAATCAAGAAATGGAAGTTATTCATCCATATTCTCCTAAAAAATTTAACAAGATCAAAAGTAAAACTAAATTTGATAAACCCAAAATTGACAGAAAAGTAACGCCAAAAACAAGTAATTTAAAAAATCGAGGAAAAAGATTAACTAAAAAGAAAAGTAAAAGAGCTCTCAGTCAAATTGAGACCCAATCAGAACAAAGTACATCAAAATTAAAAAAGTTTATGTGTAAATGTGCACAAATATTTAAAAATAAGAGCCGCTCAGAAAAACAAGGCATTACAAACAAACAGCTTAGTAAGAAAAATCAAACCGTTAATTCTGCAAAGAAAAAAAGTACAAAGGTGGGCGAAAAGAAAACTATCGAAGATAATTTATACTCTCAAAACGATAATATCGTAAGATGCCACGATACTTGTGCCTATGGACTTGGAGATAATGCACAATTAAATCCTACGATATCAATAAAAATTAAAAAGAAACATAAAAATTTACAAATTCACGATAATAAACTGTCAAAAAATGCACAAAGTAAATCTGAACACCAGAAAGATAAAACGAGGGTATTTAATGGAAATTCTGTAGCAAATAATGATATTTATAATTCACTTTGTTCACATTGCGAAAATGTTAAAATGAAAAAACAGCGGTCACAACCTTTGAAAGTACATTTCGAGGATTCCCCGATAGCCGAAAAGAAAGATTTGGGACGGAAAATGAAAAATAAAGATGGCTTAACACATTTGAATAAAAGTGTAGATCAAATTGACAAACACAAAAAAAATACTAAGAATAAAAAAATACGAATTGAAGTACCTGCAAGAAAGACACCTCGGTACTGCAAATTTTGCACAACTTGCGGAACAAAACTAAATAATCAGGAAATTCAGAAAGCATCGGGAGATCAAAAGAGTGTTAAAAATTACGATAAAGAAATAAATGAATCTACTGGTGATAAAATTTTAAATATATTATTTTCTGGTGACAAAATTAGCTCTACCAGTGATAAAATAAGGAACTTGTTTAATTTGAATCAGTCCGACGATAATATATGTAGTGCTAAAGGACCAGAACCTCCCTTATTTGAAATTCAGTTAGATTCAGATGACTGCGCTATATTGAACAAAGATGAAATTATTGATAAAGTCAGGGTCCACAGCAAAAAAACTACAAAGGAGATGAAAGGAAAATCCTCAGTAAAAGGACATAGCAAATCCTGTAGTTGTTGCATATGTGTAGCAAAAAGAAATAAGACGGCTGCCTTGTCTGTTGCCGGCAAAACATTCAAACCCACAGGGAAACCATGTATATGTGGAAGTATTGTTTGTGCTGAAAAATTAGAAAAAATGAAAGATTACGAGCCTAGCATGTCAACTTTCAGACACGTAAAACCATGCGACTGTGGCAGTCCAGTATGTACTAGAGAATCTGTTAAGATGAGTTCGATAAGCAAAACCGACCACGTGACCTGTCTATGTGAAGAAGAAATCAAAAACCAGAAGAGAAAACGAAAACTGAAGGAAAGAAGACTAAGTGGCAAACAACGTTCTAGACGTCTTAAAATATATGAGAAGGAAGATAGAATTCGTTTAGCAAAACGAAGGCAAAAGGAAAAATTAATGGAAAAAAGAATTAATAAAAATACTAGTGACCCGATTCTATTAGCAGAATCCGTTATAGATATTGGCAAGCTTGGTGTTACAGCCGTTACAGACATTTTAAGATTCTTTGTGAGAACGGCTGTGGATCCGAAACATGCCTATCAGCAGCTTAAAGATATGAAAGATGATCCATCTCTTCTGGCTAAATATTTAAAATCGGGTATAAAAGGCAGTGGTGTTGTATCTACAGCTAGACGGATACGATTAAGATGTCTGGCAATGAGAGGTGTTAGAAAAGTTAGAGGTATTTTAGAAAGTTATCCAATAACAAATTATTTATTACACATTGCTTCTAAAGATCCCAAACAACGATTACCTAAAAGAAAACCAATAAAAAGGGAACAAATAGATTTTAGTTGCAGTTTATACATGGCCTCACTAAGGAAGAGGCCTTTCCTAAGTGTTTATAATAAGTATCCATGGTTTTACCCACATTTCTTGTCCCTCTTAAACGTTTGGAAACAGTTTACGGATATAGCATTGTTTCTACTAGCAGTAGTAGTATGGAGCCCCTGTATCGTATGCATGGAAGCATGCCGAGCCATAATGTGTTGCTTTTTCTGTACTGGTTAAAGTACCGTATAAATTTCTGTTACTAATAAAGCGTTATTTTAATTTATATTATGTTTTATTGTCGTTTCATATTTGTCAAATTGACACTTATAAAACATTCATACATAACAATTACACGGCAAAATTAAATGATATCTACAAATAGTTCAAAGTAATATAAAAATATATTTGTGCGATACTCTGAACACTCAGGCTTGCATTTAGATTAACAAAATAATGCACCCTTCGGTCAATGACCGAAGCCATCAAGATTCAAGGGTGGACTACGTCAAAAATTTTGGGGATGAAATAAAAAAATATATATTCACGGTATTATTCTCGCTCGGAACCAAAACAGTTGTATGTATAAAGTTATAAAAAAGTAAAAGTAATACAAGAATTATTGATATAAAACAAATTTTAATGTGCATTTTCAACTCGCGAATGGAATCTAAGAACATACCTGTCGTCTATTTATAAGACGCAAATGAGGACTAGGTATTTACACAATACT
>DVQP01001798.1:0-14240 GCA_018231745.1 Danaus eresimus
CGAATTGAGCTTCGCTTACACGCAGTTTGTAATAAAAGTATTTTATAACTTCTTCTTTTTTTTTAATTTCTTCTTCGTTTTACAATGTTATGAAATATTTTTGTGTAAAAATTTTGAAAATAATTAAAATATAAATGGTACTTTTCTTTAATTAATGGTTATATGTTGGCCTGTATGTTTTTAATTAAGTAATAATACACGGAGAAAATTGTTTATAATAAAAAAAATGCCTGTTTTTGATTATATAAAATTAAACATTTAGGGCTTTAAGCTTCTAAACACAAATTAGAAATAAAATTAATTAAACCATTTTGATAATTGGATTTTGCGACCTGCCAATACGTAAAATATATTCGCATGTAGTATAAAATTTACTTTTGATATCTAGAGGTTTCTTATAAAAAGAAAATAAATTACTTGCGATTCACAGCTCCTAATTTAAACGAATTCTAATTCATATAAGGTATTGTCAAAAGTTTGGATTTTTCAGCAACTTACTTACATGTAAATGAAGATTTGGTTATTTAATAATTTATAATTTATATGTACTTAATGCATTTATTTAAATTAAAATAAATAAGGAAGATTTGATTTAACTTCGGCTCCGGACTAGATAAATAAACAAAATAGCTAAAGTCCTTACAGATGATATAGAAGGCATGAATAATAAATTAGAAATATAAGTAGATTCATTTGTTTTGTGATACTTTGAACATTTAAAACTTAAGTTATTTCATAATGTTACAATCTACTAAGTTTGAATTTTATATCTCTTTGGGTATGGGTGGTCATAGTCATAGTTACCTTATGTACTGTTTTAAATGTTTATATATAAGTTCACTAGAATGGAAAAAAAAACACGGTTTTATTTAATTTGATGTATGGGTGAAAAAAGTGAAATAATAACTTTATATCTATGTATCATGAAAAGATTAGGAACCCAAAACTATTTAAAATATATATTTAGCTTTTTTCAGCTTTGATCAGTTATAATAATTGACATCTATAAACTCCTTTGAACTAAAGAACTAAAAATGATTGATAGTGAGATCTAAGATTTTTGCAAGACATTTAGATAAAACTAATATATTTCGGATTTACCACGCGATTTTTTATTACTTTAAACTACATACTCCCGTCGTTTCGGTCACTTTTCGGCAACCGTGATCACGGGCAGACGACATGTAAGTATCGGGACAATGTAGTTTGAAGTAATAAAAAATCACGTAGTAAATCCGAAAAATATTAGTTTTGTAAAAATGATTCATTTACTTTTTTATTAAAGTTGACTGAATATACAGCATCTTGAAATACATTCTTGTGTATCACAAACAACAATGCCGAAGCATTATTATTTCATCGACCGGTAAATGTAGAAAATCGTAAAATCTTGAGTGTTTTCTTTGAAAATGGTGCTTTCATAGTGGACGTTATAATTGGGTACATACGAGCACATGTTCTGTTGAATTGTTTTTTTGTATATATATTTGTTTTTAATGTTAGATCAATATTGAGGTAATCAAGTTTTTTTGTATCATCAATTTTCTTATATATTCAATGTCAGCTGAAAGAATATTTTATGTCAATAAATAATTTATAGCTTGGATCGAATTAAACTCGTTTCGATTAACTTTTGAATTTAATAATGACAAAAAAATATATATTTCTTATAATTTCTTGTTTAAATGCTCTGTTCCTTACACAAGAGTGTAAAAATATTTTTAATAGAATCATGCTCGAATACATGATAGTATATTTTCTTTGGTACGTGTGACATAAAACACGTCCTTAGAGATAAAGTATAGTGCCGAGAAGTGGATTCCACATGAATTGTACGAAAATAAAAATATTTACTTTGTAATTTATGGTTATGTCATATTTGTGTACAACGTCATAAAGGAGCAATAAAATGTGATATATCTATTAGCAGAAAATAAGAATAATCTAAAAGTAATGATAGGGTATAATTTTACTTTAAATAAATTTATATCCGTAAAAGAATCAGTTATATCTTATAACGATAACGGCTTATTTAAGATATTCAATTCGAGCTCGTTTAATATTTGCAGTGCTGCAGTACATACTATGTTAAAATCTTAGAAAATTTCCCAATATATTCCCATATAGTATATGGAATGGTTACCTCAAATGTTTGAGTTCACCGCCAGTCCTGGACAAATATGTGTATTCGTCCCACACATATCTAATCTGATAGCAGACATACATAATACAGCGGAAGATCAAACGCTAGCAATGGCTGTTATAAACCCGTTTAGCCTAACAAAAAAGCTTAACCCAGATAAAATAATGAAATAATTTAAATTATGTAGATGCTTGCATATTATCTTTCTATAATTTAATTATTAGTTTAATTAAATTTATCACCCTAATAGTAAAAGATTTTTTTTGTAACCTTTAAAATTTTTATTAATACAAAACATTTATACTAATTATTGTTTTAAACTTATAATATTAGTATGTTACAAGTAAACTTATATAACAACTGTATTTTTTTTTCATGAAAAACCCATTAAATATTCAGTCGAGAGCAGTATCAAAGGGACTGCAAAACAAAAAATATGATAATTTACATGCAAATAAGTACTTGAATAAAAAAAAATCACGATTAGAACATATAACAAAATTATTCAATTAAATAACATTAAATTAAATTTACTGTTTAATTTTCAGTCAATAAATCGTTAAGAGTGAAATTTAAGCAAAATATATTATGCAACAATGTGACTGAACTAAAAACTTTACTATTTAAATTTATATATCATATTAAATGTAACATACTCATCTCTGCTATATTTTATTACATTTATAAAATATAGTATATGGAATGATATATATATATGTATATATGTCAAAAAAGGAAATTCTGTATCAATTCATCAGACCTCCACAGGTAACCTGTATCTCTTTACCTACATTACGTAATCAGCAAGATACCATCATATATTTTTTGCAGTATAAGCAGTTCAAATCCTCGTACCGCATGTACAAAGAAACTTAAAGCTGCTTAATATGTAACTTCTCTTAGTTACAAAATTAAATTAAAATATTATTAAATTTAAATTAAATTAAAATTGTCATCAAATATAAACTTAATATATTTTATTAATTTTTATTGAAAGTTAGGTTTTAAAACCCTTAGTTCTTTGGTATTTCTTAGTGGCTGCATATCGTATTTTATCTGGACTTGATTGATATTGTACAATACTTTACAGAAGACCAGCGTAAAACACACTGCGATTAGGATCAAAGAAAGTGAAAGCCAAAGGATTTAGTCAACCTAACTCACTCACTTAAACCCATTCCTCCCTCCATTTATTTCTCTAATCAATCAATGACATTAATGTTTTCGTAACTCCAACGTAACGTGCTCTAAAATAAACTATTTTGAAACTGATTTCTCATTTGGAATTTTACTAGATATAATAAATATCTAAATATTTCATATAAAACATTTCATATAAAAAAGGCTAACGATAGTAGTGGAAATGAATCTGAATTATGATATCAAAGTGCCAAAGGTGTCAGTATAATAAAATCATGAAGCAAGTAAGTAGCTACGCAGTAGGACGATTATGAAAAGAATAGAATAATAAAGACAATTAAAAATACCCCGGAACTTACTAAAGTGCTTTCAAAGGGTAATAATTAGCCCTTTGTCCCCTTCTGAATTCACTTTCGTTTAAAAGCCATCTCGTAAATCATTTGACTCGTAACCGTTCCACAAAATTTGTTTTGTTATCTGACAGCCATTACAACGTTCTTTGAAATGTTAGAGGAATGATTACGTTAAATGATTTAATTATGCGAATTATACGGTATTCGATATATTGTAACGCTGTTCTGTTGATAATTCATTTGTAAGAATCCAAACTCAATGAGACGTTTAACAATAAAGAATTACTTGGAAAATTTATTGTTTGTAATTATTCATGGAAACTTTGTTAATGTTTCCTTTGACGATCCATTTAAATTTTGTAAAAAAATATTGTTGTGTTATAAAAAATAATGTCAGCTTAAGAAACAAAACCATTTGTTATTTAGATATAGCTTTTGGAATAATGTGATAAGTACATAAAGAATATTAACGTAAAATCTAAGAAGGAAAAGTCACTGGTAGGAAATAGTATACTGTAATCGGATTAAATTCGTTACCCTTTTCTTAGACACAAATATTAATAATAACAGTCAGAGGCAAAAATAGTACTTCTGTAACAAGAATTATTGATGTTACCGTATTTTAAGCCAATAATAAATTAATAAATTTCCAAAACATCTATAAGCCCCTAAATTATTAGTAAAATGAAGTTACTTTGTTGTTTTAACATATGTTGTCCTTTGTTGCTAATACACACACACACACACATATATATATATATAGCTTTTGTAAATGGACAGCAGTTTATATTTAGATAACTTAGACAAGCAGGTATTACTTTCTAACAGGAGACAGCATAAGTCTGTGCAGCTTGTAACCAAAATGGGACAATGTTGTTAAGTTGCACAAAATCAGAACATTTTGCAAAACCAGAAACCTAGTTTTAATTATAATTTAGATGGTTCAAGTGTTAATTATAATAAATTTCCTTAAAAATATTTATCTAACCAGTGATATGAGTTATGCGTGAAAGTGATAATCAACTTGCATTACTGAACCCAGAAAATCCATATTAAAGATTTATTATAAAAATGTATACTAAAAAAACAGTTGAAAGAGTTTTGAAAATCATTAACATCATATACTACATTGTCCAAAAAATTAAAAAACTAACGGTTTCAAAACAAAGAAGGAAACAGATTGAATAAATTGATAAAAACATTTTAAAAACCCGTTTTTTATTTAAATATTTGTTTAAAAAAAAATACAAATTTAAAACTATTATTTAACTGTAGACTCGCGCAGAAAGTGCACTAGCTCTATCTCTCTCACTACACTACAGAGGATCTAAATAAGAATTCATTAGTCCTGGCGGTCCTATTCAAGATAATGGAAAACTGTTATCAAATTATTGCATTGTCATCGATCCATGATATGTATGCAAAGTTTCCAATTAATAAGTCTTCTAGAATCTGGTAAATTAAGCTCAAAGATTCCGTTACATATGTACCCACATACATACAACCGAAGCTAATAAACGTACGTTAAAAATTTCATATCAATCCACAAGTAATAAAAAATCTCCCCCCCATCTTTAGATTAGTCTTGAGCGGAGACATAAGAGCGGACTACGTTTTCATTTAATATTCTATTAATTACCGTAAATTTGCAATTTACAGAGCGACAGTAAATTAAAACTTTATCTAACAAGTTGTTACGAGAAAACTCATAAACTGTGCTACATTATTCCATTAAAAGTTACGCACGAAAAAGGGAAAATTAGTATTTGTCGTTATTGCTGGGCACTCCACGTTTTTCGGTAATAGGAAGTAATTTCTTATTTATTGTCATTTAGGTAAAATCTAAAATATACGGTATAAACGAATTTTCAGAGTTTAAACATTTACAGTTATAGTTGAATTTAAAATAAATAAATGACTTACCGACGTCAAATATTTTGGTATTTTTTTTGACCTAGGTTTAAACACTCAAGCAATTTGGGACAGTAAAGTTGAGTAAATTTTGAGCGTATTATTGAGTAACTGTAGGATTGTTGAAATTGTTCTCAAATTTTATAAATTGAGTGTTTACATTTAAATTGTTCCATAAATATAATAAAGACTATTGTTGTTTGAACGAGTATTTGTTCAAAAAATAGTTGAAATATGCAAAATTAAAATTATATAATTGTTTCAAACGGACAATATTATTTAGACATTACTCTAAAACGTAATAAAAGTAAACCTTGCGTATGTACATTTAGGTATATTTTATATAAAATACATATTTTGTAAATTTATTTATTATTTTTGTAAGCACAACTCCTAAGAAAAGACATATCAAACGGAAATAGCGCATCAAAAGCATTCGTTCACTCCCATCTCTAGCAACGTCCCTGGTTATCTCAAAGGAAGGCCTCGCCAAAAATAAAATATATTTATTATTCATATGAATATCCTGGTGTATAAAAAACGAGAATATTAAGCCTTTTGATTTCACTTATGTTACATAGTTGCTATGTTTATATATGTATAGGAAAATCAAATTTCATTTATTGTATCCATAACCTTCTTAGTAATCTTTCATTATAAAATTAGTCATTGAATTAAAAATTTAAGAAGGCAAACAATTAAAGTTTTATTTATCATGCTTCCCATTTACAAACTTCTTTTGCATCGCTAGTATCGCAAAAACCACAAGCTCGGCGAAACTTACCTTATTACTAGATATGAGTGGAGTTACTTGCAAAATAGACGTCATCTTGAAGAACCTGTTAATTAGACCAATTTGACATCCCATCAAAAGTGAAACAACTTTTAAGTCTAATTAAGAGAACCATACTGTTACAAAAAGCTAGGGAATACAAACTTGATTTTAACTATGGCCTGTCTCACATACAACGGTGAGGAGCAATAACAGTACAATAGTACATTATTAAGGAACTTATTTTATGGAAGATAGCACTGTATGAAGAGATAGTAGATAGGCCAAACAATTAAATATGATCCCTTGTTTGTAAAATATCATACTTTTTCAAACAAGAAACAAAACAGCCGATCTCGACAGTAAAGATGGCTGGCAATCATCTAATGCCTGCGATCCCCTTATTGAATATATAAAATTCCCTGTCTGTTATCACAATACCAGATTTCACGATTCAGATAAAGCATTCTATATGCATGCAAAATAACACTCAAGGGAAAAATGAAATTGTAGGCGGTAGATGACAAAAACAACAACTTCTCGACAGACACTTCTATTTCATTTCCCTGTGATCACGGTTACTTTAAATTAAAATAAAAGTCTTGATCGTTAAATTCAAATACGTGCTCCTTATGTATTAAATATAATTAGTTATTGCTCATGTGATAAACATTTTCGTTTGTATGGTATCTCACTACAAATTCCTTATCATTATTGTGAGAAGGTTCTCATACACCCTGTAATTAAAAAAATGCCTTATTTTTAATATTACATTTTACTTTTAGACGAAACAATTATAGTTGTCTCGGTAAACCCGGACCAAAAAATAACACATACACAATGACTATAGTTTTTTTATATTAACATATTGTCTCTTGAAGTATATGTATATCAATTTTTTTACAATAGAAAAATATATTAAAAGATTGCATCTTATCCTCGAAAGTTAATTTAATAAATTTAAAACGGGGACATTATTCCTTATATTCGTTTTATTTCACTTCTTACGTCGTACTTGTGGTTGTTTCACAAATTTAAAAGAAAATTATTCTAGTTGGCTTTATTCATCTTTGCTAAATTATTTAGAAAATAAAAACCATGAAGGTATATTTTGTGATTGATGATGCTTTAATGAATATCAGACTCATGAAATATACAATGGAAAAGTGAGAAAAATGCTTTCAAAGTGAAAATAAAATAAAAGAGTAATAGGTTAAAATTAAATATTTAAGCTTCAACCGAGGCGGGTAGAGCGAATCAAATAAATCTGTTAAATTAAATGTTAACTGTGTTTAAACGTATGAATTAATATGAAATATTTGAATTGTTATAAATTTCGAATGTTGTAGTTATTATTTTTGTTTTTCTTATAGGCAAGAGTTCATTAGATATAGATGTTGTTTTGGGATATTCATAGTTTTTATCGTAATAATTTCAAAGCGTAATTATTATAATAAAACATATAACTGATTAAATAAATGTAACACTAGAGTATAATTGATTATTAATATGAGATAAACTAATTAACATTTCGTGGTAAATGATTCCTAATTTCATATTGGTGTAATCGAATCGGCTATTATTAAAAATATGTGTGGTAATAAAATATTGGGGACTATTTTACTGTAATTTATAAAGTAAAGCATCGGTTTCAGAAGAAAGAAATGCTCACAACGTGTTGTACAGTCTTAGAATGCTAGAAATCAACAAGTTCACAATTAGAGACTCGAGAAGATGTCTTTAAGTTTGATTTTGTGTTGATTTTCATTATTGTATAGGAATAAGACGCTTGACCTCGTTAGAAAAGTATTTCCACCTACGAGGAATGGAAATTTTTTAATTATCAAGAAACTTAAGCAGTAAAGGGACAGTTTTCATTTTAAGGGAGACTTGCTAGAATAAGATGGAAAATAGTTTTTTTTTTTCAGGTAAATAGAACATTTTAATAAAATCAAATTTGAGTCGTTCAATCCCCCTGTATTATTTTTTACAATTCCATATGAAATATGAGAGACTGGCGTTCTATATCTTTATTTGAGTAGCATCTCGTATCTTTCATCAACAGATGAAGATTTTTTTTTATTATGACGGTTAATAGATTTTTTCTCAAATAACTGAGAGAACAATACCCCTAGTGGATAAACCCGCTTTGGGTGTCTAAGTTTGTGACCAGTGAGATATCACAAGCGACTAGAAAACCTTAACTTTAAGTAAGCTTTGAAAACTCCAAAGCGCGTCCAAACAGTCACTTCAACTAACTAGCTTTATAAGTTGTTAGTAAGCATAAATTATATGTTAATGCTTTTAATTTATGAATAAAGTTTTTTCCCTACATTTAACAAAATGGTTTATTGTTTAAGTTAAACTTTTTTTTTATAAACAAATGAATATGTACGTTTTTTTTTTATGACAACCATTGTGATCATC
The DNA here is from genome assembly GCA_018231745.1 of Danaus eresimus. Classification (NCBI taxonomy): domain Eukaryota; kingdom Metazoa; phylum Arthropoda; class Insecta; order Lepidoptera; family Nymphalidae; genus Danaus; species Danaus eresimus. The sequence goes on from DVQP01001798.1 coordinate 8,747, forward strand.
GTCAGATTATCAATGTTGAAAGTAGATAAGGTACATTGAAATAGATTATTTTTTCTGTAATACCACTAATAGGACTTGTAATTATAGACGCCACTTTACACATATCTATCACACAGACAAAGATAATACAGTATTTTTGGTATTATTTAATATAAAATTAGAACTATTATTAGAGACTGAGTCACTTAATGCTAATCATAATTATACCTCACTTAATTTACAGCATTCTATAGAATTGGTTTATCAAATATTGAGAAATGCTTCTATATGTAATATTTTGGTTCTTATATATACATATGTAAGAATCATTACGCTAATAATTTTATCACTTCTATTGACTGCTTAATCTAATAGTATATATCAAGTATATTGGTATGTAAGCATATAAAATAATAATAATATTATAATACATCCAGAGAATATGATTTTGTTCCTTTAATTATTTAACAAATATCTAATACTATTTAAGAAATTAAAATAAGAACAATCCATTTGCTTCTTTTAAGATAAATAAATTACCATTATTTATTTAATTACTACATAATTCACAAAATATTGAAATGTTAAAAATATCCCAGAGGATATTTGTACGTTGGCATCCAGACCAGATGTATTTCTGTATTGGCAAATTTTGAAAAGCGTTGTGTTAATAAAGCTAAGGGTTTCTTGGGAATCCAAGATCCTCAAAGACCATGCCATCAAGGTCAATAAGTATTATGAGCTTACTAACGACCCATGAAGTAGAAGTTGAAGCGAGAGATATAACATGTAATCGCAACAACCTACTAAAAGACTTGGGCCTGCTCAGAACTAACATCAATTCATACTCAGAATGTACTTTGAAGTAGCACTGGTAGGTTCGTTACAAATTGGATTAGGTACAGAGAGGAGATTGACCATGGAGGTGAGTGTTTAAAAATATATAGGGGTCTTCAAACCTATATCTGGTCCACAAGTCCCAGGCACTGTAAAATCCCCTCTTCCTGCAACGCGATGGACTTGGCACCTGCACTATGGAATAAAAGCTTCGTTCCAGGATATGCAATATTCATGTAAATATATCTAAGATTATTTTTTTTAATACACATTCAAAATGAAACGATAATTCTGATAACCACTGGATATTATTATTTTATTTCATATATTACTAAGCGGCGTTTTGATTACTTTGCACCAACCGTGATCACGATCATGAAAGTTCTAGTAAATTTTTGAAGTAATAAAAATATTCTGAAAAACGTGTTTTTTTATAGTGTTCATTTGTTTCATATTCATAATGTTAGTTATGCCTCTTCACTAGATGAAGATGTTTTACATAAATTCGTGATATTAAAACTATTTATTTAAACGTGAGATATTAGACTAGACCATTCTCAAAATGTTTTGCGTCTATATATTTTATGTAACGATAATTTTAACCGCTCTCAAAAAGGAAGAAAAATCTCGCAAATATATGTATGGTCGTTGTTAATAGACTACATAAATTTCGTTTACAACCAAAACTTTGAATACTATATAATGCGAAATGCAGTTTTCCATTGCAGCAACTTGCAAGAATGAATTTATTTCGTTTATTGTTTTTTTTTTTTGCTCTTTTTTAAAAAATATCGAATTTGTCGTATCGAATCGAAACTGTCGTAACCATGACATTTTAATACTGTCTTTATGATATTTGCCGCAACTTTGGGACCGCTTTACCCGCAACCAAAATCATGTATGTATCTATGGATACATAATATAGTACAATATACATCTGCACCCTTTCAAATATGTTTAAGAGTCTTACATCTGCAGGCAGTTTTGGAATCCTATATTATTGTAGAAAAAGTGTTGTATCAAAGATTGTACATTGGGTCTTATTAAATTTCTCGTACCATGGCCTATGTTTTATTCAATTTCACACTAAAATCGTGGTCCTACCTCTTTAAATTAAGTAATAATAAAGTAAATGCACTTATAACAAAATGAATGCTTTTTTAAACTAATGATATTAAAATGAAATCAAACTATTCCGACTTAGTTAATCTTCAAAGTGTGGGTGAAAAGGCGAAGAAACTTTTCTTGCTGGCTTAACTTAATCGTGGATATTTGCAGCCTCTTGTTGTTAGATACCAAAAGTTTCAATTTCCTGCCCCCAGACTTGAAATTCGAGGATTAAGGGTGAATGGTCGAAACTTGTCGCATTGAGAAACTTTGAACATGAATTCTGGACATTACGCTGAATTACTCTTTGTTTGCTACAACGCTGTCTTATGAGGTGACGAATACCTTAGAGTAAGTTAGTAATTGTGTAAAAAAGTATATAAATGCAACTATAAAATAATAAACATTTAGAAATAAGATTGTTTTTATAATTTTTTATGTATTTTTTACTGTCATTACAATGTTGATGTCACTCTATTTAAATAATAACCTGAGGTTTAAAAAATATATAGGAAATGTTTTTATGTTTTTTTCACCCTCTACTTTCGGTGTCCCATAATTCCTATAAACTGAAAAAAAATTGTACATAAACTGCTCAACATGCTTCATTTTGTTCTTAGCGCTCCTATAAACGACGACAAGAATTTTATAGCCACGACAAGTAGGCTCTAACATACTTGACATTTTTGGTCAGATATTTTTTTTAGTTTGACTACCGTGGATTTGTTTCGTTGACTTTAGACTTAATGTAACCTCAGAAGAAAAAGTCCATTTGACCAGGGAATGTCTCCTCCCCTAGATATCACTATGTTAAGGAAATAAGTGATTGTCATCAGTTTTGACATAGTAATAAGAAATATCAAGTAAAAAATTCCACAGCTGGCACCTCGGTCTCAATTGATGGCTACACAAAAAAGAATTTTTCATTCACCGTCTTGGATCTCAGTGCGATAGCAAAAGTGGTTGGATCATGTTATATCGGAGTTTGCATGCTCAAATCCTGTTCGTCGCGACTAATTGTATTAATCCTATATTTTTTATTAAAATTTTTGTTCAAATGTTAGATTATTAAAGTTGTAATAAATACAAATTATGATTCAGGATCTATAAGCTATAGACAAGGTTTATATATAAAAATCTAGGTTAAAATATAAATTATTTAAATTTACAATTATAGTTTTTTTTAACTTTAAGCTGGTCAAGGTAATGCCTAAGATCAAATTTACTTATTCAAAGATCAATGATCTACTTGCACATATTATGTAACTATGTCAAATCAATGATTTAAATTTGGATGGATGGAAAATTGAATGGATTTTATTTATATGAATTTATTGTAAATGAAATTACAATAAATTCATATAAATAAAATCCATTATATCTCAAAGGCTCTTAATATTTAAATAAGATAATATTGTAAGAATACCCTTCAGTAATAACAACACAATAAACGTATTTACAAAATATTTTTATTCATTTGATCCTATCTAAAGAAGCCTGTATTAAAAGAGCACACTTAAAACTCATAACAACTGTCTAATTCGCTTCAGTTTTACGATTTCATTCAAAACAAAACAGTGCATGAAATTTCTATTTCGTAGTTTGCAATGAATGGAACCGCAAACATTTTTCACTTGTAGCGTCATTGAGATTGGCGTTGGAAGTTTGAACTTTTAACGAGGGCTAAGTAATCACCTTTCGACTGAATAATTTAAACTATTTTTTAACAGTTGAATTTTAAAATAGTTTCGCGTGCATTGCTAATATTTTATATTGACTGAAAATGTTTAATCTAAGGATTAAGACATTTTTGTTTTGTAAATTTTAATAAAAAGACTAATAATAGTTTAAGCTACAACTTTAGAAGCTTAATAATTATTAGTTTACTAGAAGCTTTACATTACTATTTAACCATGTAACATAAATCAAGTTGTTTAAATATACAAAGCAATGGACACAAATACCAAGCGACATAGACTGGGTTAATATCCCATTGTTATAAATCCACCGGACAATGACAGACATTTGCCTAGATTCATCACGTGCAAAACCACATACGCCACTTCCAGCTTACAGAACACACAGGCGGGTAATTTAGTAAATAAATTAGATCAATTTATTCTAACATAAGCTAAAGAAGAATAAAAAAATATGATAGGTAATATTAAAATACATTAAAATCGAGTAATGTAAAGAAAAAATTTGTTTGATGGTAAGGAATAGGACTAATATTAATATAAAAAAAACAATTTGAGTTGATAAAACTGTTATTTTTTAAGTCGATTTAAATTTACTTTTTATACTTAATACTCAGGAAGATACAGAAATTTCAAATAATTAATTAATAATCGTATTTTTTAAAATTATCATATATTTGTCCGTATGTAATTGTATATTCCTCCGATGTCTGCTTCTGGCTGTGATGAATGTCCATAGACTTAGGTCGCTTGCGATTGTTGCTCTCTGGATAGCTTTGACTGATGTATGAAGTCTAAATATAGAAGAACACTAACATTATAACATAAAAAATAACGATGAGATAATACGAAAAAAAGATAAGAATTGTTCGCGAAAATTACAAAACAAAAATACAAATATTCATACAATTCCTTTAAACAATACTAGATAATACGTTAAAAAAAGTTATTATCTGCAACAAACACAATGTATCCGTTGTCCCAACTTTATACTTGTTAATAATTTTATTCAAATTGACAATATAATATACATTTAAGATTAACAAAATTTTGTTTTATTTTCAGTAATTTTTACTTTATCATTCACATACATTCACTCACATACATATTATGTCTTAACCAAAATTGTCTTATTTAATTATTTAATATGTATTTATTGAGTTCAGTATAATTATCAGATTAAGCCTAAGCTTTTACATACAAAAGCCACGTCAGCCAACGTAAGGGATTTCCCTACTTCTATTGTTGCAGTATATTCTCTGGCTACAAGCCAGCGTGTTCAAGTGTAAAAGTTTCCATTTCCAGATTTCGGTAAAATGCTTACATTTTCCTTTCAATACGATCAATTCCTTCTAAGTTGTCCACAAGTAAATAATTTTTATCAATCACATTACGTTAACAATGGGAAAAAATATCACACACACAAGTGTATATAAAATACGGTAAATTTACTTTTTACAGGAAATAAACAGTGTTTTGATAAGTAAATTATATGATAACAAAATTATTATTTTTTTATATCAGTAATTCTTTTAAAAATTTTTGTATCTACAAAGTAAATAATTTAAGCACAAAGTAATTATACAAGTACGAATAGCTTAACAAACTATTAATTAAAATTTTAAATTATGTAGCTAGGAAAGTGAAAAACTTTCATTAATGCTGTGACCCTTGTCACAGGGTTAATATTAAAACTACGATGGATGGTGTTAAAAATCTTTTTGCAGGATCCACGTCTATCTTTATTACGACGTTAGTAGCAGAAAAAGTGTTCTAGTATATATTTCCTATGTTATGATTGTACTAATGTGCAAATAGACAATTCGATATACACCATTGAATCAGAACGTACGTAGAAGTACAACACTAAATAA
>DVQP01001799.1:0-14239 GCA_018231745.1 Danaus eresimus
TCTCGGACACCAGCTCACACAGACTCTCGGACACCAGCTCACAGTAGACTCGACATACACTGTCCACGGAACTATTTATGACACAGTTAAATAAAAGCTCTATTAATTTAATAAACGTTAGTTTCTTTGACTGATGTTGAACTAACTTTAGAATATATGTTAATATATTTATTCGGGACCCGGCTCCCTGTATATTATACATTATATAAGTTTTATTATTTTAAAAATTAATGTCGCAAAATATTATTAACTCCGCTTTATAACATTACGAATACATTTCTTAGTGACTCTCGTTTAAGTCTTATTTTAGAAGCTTTAACAAATGAGAACCCAAACAAAACATAAACATATTTTTATTTAACATTTTAATAGATCATGAGAATCACATTTGTAACTGTACATTGTATATTCACAGGAAATTATGTTTTATTCTCATTACAAACTAAATCCTATCTTTTCTATTGTAATGACTTTTACTATTGCTGTTAGTACACGCAATCCCAAAGTCCGGCCAATCATTCGTCAAACGGGCGTGAATCTCGTGGGGGTGTTGGGGGTGTTTTGGGGTGCCGGGGAGTGATTGGCGGAGGGGGAGGGGGTGTTACGTAACATCAGGAAGTGCGGATTAGGAATCAATAGTGGCCGTAATGATAGTTGTAGCGTAATAGATGGTACTGCGGCGTTGTGTGCGCCGAGCAAGAGTGGAACACGTACAGCGATGTCGTGTGTCGGACGAATCTTTATTATTGTAATTGTATTTAAATATAAAACAGTCAGTGACAGAGATGTGAAGACGAAACATCAAGACTTTTCATTGATGTTGTGTTCTAATGGATCAAATGCTTTAACTTAATATAATGTATAACATACACGATGTATTGCATCAGATCACAATGCAGCCGAGTCATGTACTGATAGAATATTTCTAAGGGCTATATCAAATCTGCATCACCCCTCACCCCTCACCCCTCCACCCGCTCAGCCGCCCCCTCACACCCTGGCTGTCATCGCCCGCGGTCATCTGTCTTCGCCCCCTCGTAGACAATAAACATATTTGCTTTTTGATTTTAATAAATCTATTATATCGATTAATTATATCTGTTTACTTTATATCGATATATTTATCTCACAATATTTATTATGTACTGCTGAGTCGCCCGTCACTTCCCATTCGATTTTCCCTCCCTCGCTATTTTTTTGTTGTATTATAAATTACGGCCGTCAGTGTCTGGACGTGCGTTTAATAAACTTTGATAAGTGAACCTTATTCAAATTAATTAGAAACTTTTACGACAAAACGTTATTATCAAAATGTTTTCTATGTTATAATGTTATTGTGAAAATAATCATCTTAGTTTGTACTGATGGGACCTATTACTAGCTACATGCTAGTATAACGTGCGTCTCAATGCACCTCAGTTTTCTTAGCCACGTACTTCATAATATTAATATATATGTTATTTAATAATTAGATGTAAGACTTCGATTACATCTTATATTGTATTTTTTAGCGAAAATAGTTCTTTTAATTCTACGCTGCTCAGAATATGATAATAAAAAATTCCAAGTTTCGTCAACTAACCTTGTTCTCACATTTATATGTGTGGACGAAACCTAAAAGGAGAATTGAGGCGGGACAAGTTGAAAAGTCTTGAGGGTTGATGCAAGTGAGTTTTTATTACAAACTATTATCCTATCTTAGCTCCACTCACACGTGCCGGAGTGTGAGCGTGTAAGAATGAAATAATAAGACGAGAATTTCCCGTCCATTGACTCTTTTTCTTCGTATAGTTACAATGCAGCTGTTCCTTGATAAATTCCTCCTCGCTTCCTAAAAAACCTTCAATGTATGGAGTGCAATTGAAAATAATTTCGAATGCTTCTATAAACTTTGTTCCTTACAAACAGTACATTTCTCTGAAGCCTATTGGCGATGAATCGATGTATCCGTTTGATTCTCACTATTGCAGCCCCCTCACGAGCGCCTCCTACAGGCAGGGGTGGGGACCCCTACCCCCCGGGAGGGTGACGGCGGTCGTGGGGTGTAGGGAGTAGAGTGTTAGTTCGGTAGAAGCACCGCTGATGTGTGTGATGTGATATAGTGTATCCAGGATGGTGTCGGTATTGCTCTTTTTCCTTAAACAGATCCTTGAAGTGCCGCTACACGGTATGCTATTATTCAGTGGTCCCTTTGTCTGGTTGCGCCAATCGATTGACGCGGCCCGTTAGACTTGACGGAGTGCTATACGTGTTAGTTTGTTTCATTTCGTCTTCGGTCTTCACCGTCTTCATTAATGTTTATACAATCAGTGCCGTCATCACGGAGCGCGGGGGACGCTGCTCCTGTTTTCTTACATTTTTCTATGAGAACTTTCTACATTTCAAATTTAATTTTATCTGTTTATTACATATTAATTATAATATTTTTCTAGGATGCCCGATGTTAGTAATACTATTCTATCACAATTTTCATTTCTTGTTGTCTGTTATCATTTCTATTGCTTCGTTATTTGTGTAATTGATATTAGAATTATCTGATTACCAAAAACAAATTACATATTTTTTACTTCATGACATATATGTTCATAAATCAAGGACGCTGAAGAAATAGCTGTAATGAGAGCAAATAGGATTTGTTTTAATTGAACAAATCTTACATCAAATTCTTTTTCAATAATACATAGGTATTATTGAAACTATTCATATAAAAAACACCATTAAGATAATTCCCTCAACATTTTTCGATTCAGTAACATTATGAATTGCAGAAAACACACGGAGGCTTCATTTGTAGCCGCGAATCTTTTGACTGAATCACGATTACAAGCAGTGAGTCACTTCAACTGACTCTGTTACTCATGACTGTAATGTGCAAAACGTACTTAACATTTTGGAAATACCCGTTCCGTAACATTTACGTAATTAAAATTACGCTTTCTGTATCGCGGAGCTTTTAATTTACGTTCTTATTTTGTTCTTACTATGTAACCGTTTATTATTTTTTGTTTTTCTCTCAATTCTTCAAAAAGACTTGGAAATCACTTTTTATCTAGGTTTTGTTTGTTTCGCGTCGCCGGGATGACCGCGTAAACAAAATAATTAATTCAATACCTCACATAACGTCTCGTATCTATTTTTTTTACTTTTTCTATTAATAAATTATAGGATTTTGGAATTCACAGAGGTAAATCTAAAAGGTGTCGTACAGGACGGAAAGGTCCTTTTTATTTGTTACTGAGGGGTAAGAGATTTCCGGAACTTAGAAGATTTGACAGACTTATGGGGGATGATAAGGAAGAAGTATCATGTGATTGTTTATTTATTATATAATGTTTATTACGTTACGTGTGACACTCGACTGTCCGAACTGTAAAGCAAATCAATTAATAATTTTATTTCTTTCGATTATAAATACTGTCCAAATAGTTCGTAATAAAATTGTTAATCTAATAACTGCATGGTAACGTTCAAAGGCTAGTGGCGATTGACCTTAAACTACGGATACTCAGAAAGGAAACCATCCCAATAAATTAACCGGACCAAAGATCAATAACCGTCCAGTCCAGTGGATGCGGAAGCAGTGCGTACATCAGCCGTCAAACCTACCCCCCACCTCCTCACCTCCACCACCTGCCTCCCGCCACCGTCTAAATATAGACAACATACCCCCCCCCCACACGTATGTTTTGGTCATCTTTTGCGATCGGGAAAGGGATGGAATTTGATCATTGTGATGTACCCGGCCGGCGGTAGGGTGGACAAGTAAAGGAAACTATTGTACGGATAATATTGACAGAAATATAATGAAGTTGAAGACATTTTTAATAAAGTGTCGATAATGCAAACCATTCATTGATACATAACTGATAGGATTCTACTTAGTCAAAATGTTTACTGGAAAACACACATTCCCAAATCCCAATAATCAGCAAAACAAACAATAAAAAACGGTCGATAGTTTCATTTCTTACATAATGAGACCGAGTAGAAATTATAATTTAGTTGGTTGAGGTAATTGTGAGCAAGGCACGGGGCGCGAGGCACGGGCCTGGGGTCACGCAGTGCGAGTAATTACACGATTTAAGGTACAATAATGTGAGCCTCGGTGTAGTGACGTGGCGTGCGGACGTTGATGACTCTACCGTCTTGGATAGCTAGTAAAAGGACTAAACATTTTTATTTCACAAAACTTAAATAAAACCCTTAGCTGAAAATATATACCATACGCTATTATTTATTTGAAAGTCCTTGATGCTGTGTATATGTGTGCTATCATTCTACTATTTGGTTATTAAAACAATATTGTAACGAATAAATTGAATAATATCAAATACAAAGTGTACGGAATACATAAGTTTAGTTCCGAGCGCGAGTGTTCGCGTGACCTGCACCGCGTAACTCCGGATCGTTGCTAGTGTACGCTTCCGCTACTAAATTGCCCCTGAATTGCCTGCATGTAAACCTCCCAGCTCCTACCCCCATTAATATCATCATACGAGCCGTTGTTAGATGCGTGCTTTCATGCAGTTCACGATTCAGTAATCTGACTAATTAAAATAATTGTGCGTATACGTTCTAATACTTGCGTCCTAAGTACTAAAAGAGATTACTTGTATTAGCTGCACATAAATAAATAGTTATGTACATGTTAGGTTTAAAATAAATAAAATTGGAAATGTAAATATGGGAAAAAGTTAAAAGTATATTAGATATTACTTGTTCATCACTGAGCGCATTCCTTGAAACTCAAAGAGAAAAACAAACATAAGTTGTTAGCCTTTTTGTTAATTAAACAGTTGGTGCACCAAAGACAGTGAGTACGTTCTGTCGTAACGCAGTACTGTAGTGATAGGATGGGTGTCCGGATGAGTAGTGATTAGTGTCGGCGAGATGGGCGCGGTGCGGTCGATACCCTCACAACTACCCTACAATAAACAGGGGGACGGTCGCCTAAACTTAAGTATTGATTCGCGCGAAACGTGATTTGTACGCGTTATCTAAAGTGCAAATTCGACTGCATCTCACCGCACGCGATAACTCGCTGCGACGACTCCGACTTCTGCGGCGGAAATCAAACTAAACGGGAAATGTACACTGAACCGGGGATAGGTTTTCGCTAGTTGTGATCGTTTGTCCGCTGTTCAGTGGTGAACTGTGGTCAATAGGCTGGACGCGGACGCACCTTCTTCCAGTGACGCAGCGCGGACACGACACCTGGCGAGTCGTGACGACCTGTTGTATTTAGTGAGTCCTGGCGTTGGGCGCTGCCTTCGCCGCCGATACATTATTCGAACGGCAGCAGTTATTACTGTCTCGCGGCTCTGATTTATGGTATGGACTTACCTATTTTTCATTAAATGCCAATTAATTATTCCTAATAACATTGCGTTAGTCATCTTTTAGTGGCAATCAAAACTTTATTGCATATAAACGAAACAAAGTATAGTGATTTCTAATTCACATAAATCGTAAGGAGGAATAAATTCTTAGTTCGTTCAATAATAATCTCCGCGGCGACAGTAAGCAGAACGGCATGTCATAAGTTACACGGATTCGTTAGAAGTATATCACAACCAGTTATATTATGTATGGAAATAAACCTCCGAAATAATTACATCGTTAATGAGCCGGAGACGTTCGAATTCGCGGACACTCCGAGATTACTGTACCTAATGGAATGCGGCTCAAATTAGTGACCGATCTACAAATAGCTTACGGATTGTTTCTACAATCTATTAAATAGATTTTTTCTAACGGCCATAAAGTGTTAATATGAATGCCAAAGAAACGATCTAGATATCTGTTATCAGTCGCGAACGGCTCGCTGGGAAACGTAATTTGATGATATCTTTTATTTTAATCTCTTTATTTTAACATAACGGTGTACGAAAAGTGTTGACGAAATAAGATGGAATTAAATCAATAATTTACTGCGTTCATATATATGTTTGGAGATGTGAAGCCTATTATAAATTTAACGGAATCTGGACAAAGAAGTTATAAAATACGGAATTTTTTTCTAATGACATTAGCAATTTAAATATTAGAAGAGATGTGTTTTTATAGCACCGGAAATGATTTGGTTCAGTTCAAGTAATCCGAAGACTACGACGACTCAGTAGACGCGTGGGCTTACGTGGGACTGACTTCAAACAGATCCACATAAAATACAGTCAATTCAATAAATTCTTAATATTAAGCTAAGCAAGCATTTGCTATACTTGGAGTACCGTTAACAAAAAAAAACATTCTCGACGCTTACGGTAAGCCAGACTGCGACTAAATCATATGAATAAGTTAACTTCATTAACTGGGATTGTTAAAATTATCTCCATTAAAACAAATTTATCTAATGTTCATACAGTCTCACGGCTGCGGAGGCTGGGACGACACCGTGCTACTGATGCTGTAGACTCGATAGCTCGATTATCTTAAATTATATTCTATTATTGACCACAACTATGTTCTGTTCTAGTAAGATACTTCTTAGGGCAGCATCAGATTATATTCGTGAAAACATACGGCTACATTAAGACAACATGCTCTGCTATTTCTTATTGATTAACTAACATATTCTTCAAATACATTCAAAAGGATCAAAGACATTTATTTCTAACATAGAATACAATTATCCTATTAAAATGTAATATATTTTTTTACGGACACAGTAGAAGAGGTTTAAGGTTTAACTATACAACAACCAAACATGTTGTGACGGTAGTTCGAAAAAACATCCGAACATATCTAAAACACGGATTGTGTTGCATATTAAATAAGACGTTTATATTGAACATGTGACACATAGAGAAGTTTCCCTTCACTTCCCATGGCAGCTTACTATACAACACCAGCTCACACGTAATCATTATCTTTCTGTAATTCATACTAATTGTCGAAAACTGAATCTCATTATCTCTGTTTATTTTATTTTAGGTGTTTTTATAACCCTGTAATTCAGAGTGCATTTTCGTATTGATTGTAACAGGTCTAGTGTGTTTATATATTTCGTCTATGTTGAAAATCGTGTTTATATGCAGAGGCAGTGTTTTCATTGTTTTGTTATAAATTATATGTAATTTTATTAAGTTTATCTCGGCACATATTCTACGAACTGCTATTATTTGCTCTAAATTATTTGTTCTAAACGCTTTGTATGTAACTGTTACAGTAAGTAACGCAATATGAATGCGAAATATTATTTAAGATGATCCGTCCTTGTTCGTTGTCCATCAAGCGTCCTAAATATTTTCTTTAGTAGACTGTTTTAATTACTCTGTATATATTAGAAGTTCATTAGAATTTGAAACGGGTTTGTTTTGAAGTTAAACAATTTAAAAATAAATATGAATTTACATTGCAAAACACGAAAATGCCGCGGAATCCCAATAGCAGTGACTGTAATGACTTGAAGCGAACACATAGCGAGGATATAAATATATATTTAAACGGCAGTACGTCGAATTCGGTGTTTGTGAGTTTATTGGTTATTGTAGAATTATTACAATATATTTAATAACAATTAAATTAATGACATCATTAAGAGAAGTCATCGGCTCGGTCTGTTAAATATTTGCCTTAATTAGTTACACGAAATGCGTTTCTTTGTTACAAAATTTATAACGGGATGTTTGATATTGAAGGCTTTTAACACTATCTTATATATGTGTGATATCAAATTTTGCAATTCATATATTTTCTATAATATTACATCCGTAAATATTTTGCAAATATTTATTTCAATAATGTTAAAATAAAATTAAAATAAAATATTATTCTAAATATGAATTATTTAAATAGCGATCGGTGTAATCAATATTAAATATATTTATTAGAAAATTTCCTTAAATAAATAAATATTCTGGTATTTGTTGTATAACAATCAATCTTGCCAATTCCCTCGCGGCTGTTACACGTAACGCTCTCAGTATAAACTAACACTTGCTATCTTTATAAAGGATGTAATGTTTTTAAATGTTGGATAATTAAATCTTCTCGTTTTCTTTCTTTTCGATTCATACATTTGTCACATATTCCAATCGTGGCTCCTTCTTTTCAAAGTTAGTATTATGATCTTAATTTTCACTTTAACATGTCAAATGTCTGATTGAAATACGAATTGATTCTGTCAAACGATATGTTAAAATTTATCGGGTCTTCGAGTTGAAAATCGCGATTCTAAATTATTGTTAATTACCCAGTCATAAATACCTCTTCATCAAACACTCTGCTGGCTCTATATTTTGAATATTATATTTTTTCCTTTATGGAAATTAAATTAAGGAATTATATTGCATTTAAAGTTTTACAGGTGAATGTGGTTGATTATGACTAAGGGGTAAAATAGAGTAGGTATTTTAAGAAACGTTCCGCGCGAAGTTTTTAAAATAATAGAGCTTATAATGCAGTGTTTTCAGCGCTGTGAGTTCTTTGTTGTTGTTAGCTGAGCTCTAACTTAGTTGATAAAATAATAAATAACAATTCTGACTTAACATGATGCTTTAAATTGATCTTATTTCGGACGGCGCTCCTGTAACTATCCTTGGAAACTTAACGGAAGTTTGTCAAAAGGCCCCTCAAGGGTTATCCATATCGTAATAGCATCTTTTGTTATCAAAACACCGTCACCACAAACATACAGAGTGTATGGAATAATGTGTAGACATTGATAGTTATAATATTTTCTGTAAACAAAATGCAACGCCATCTTGCTGGTGTCATAAGTAATACTTGACACTCCGACAAGACGGAGGAACCCCAGGACGACGGGCCGAAGAAAAATGACATCATTAGTCAGGGACAGTGAAAAACAGCGACCTGCCCTCGCCTGATGGGAAACCTATTTACCCTTAATATATATATATATAGTACACTTCCCTCGCATATATATAAATTGGCCTAAATGGTTTTTACAAGTAAAATATATTTAAAACGAGTCATATATTTTACATAATTACAATATTTTTAATTATAGTTTTATCTCTTTTAATATTTGCCATTACACATATTCCACCCATATCAAAAACATTTTAGATATTAAATGCCAACAATTTCTCTTCTCACTGAAATAACCAACGCACAGCGACATCTATTAACAGTCTTTCGGCAACTTTTTTTAAAATTCAATACAATTCTTGAGAATATTATTTATGTTTGTGTATTATTTTTCTCGAATTCGATAAAATTTTAATTTTTAAACTGATAGCAACAAAATTCATATGAACTAAAGATTTTGTTGAATTCAGTTAGAAACATACAAAAGACAAACAAACAAACAAACATTAGAAACAAACAAAATTAAATAAATACGAAAGGATTCCTTTTTGTATTTATTTAATTGTTTGACACTTGCTTATTAAACAGTATCATAATGTTTGCTTGGCATTGTCAACAGAAAGTAAAGCTGCTGAGCCGAATAATGGGTATAGTGAGAAGACAGGAGCAGCGCGCTACTCCGGAGGACTCTTAAGTCTGTTCCGTTAAATGACTTCGCCACCGTACTTCCTTAGCAGGAGACACCGGAATTAATCATTATTCTCCTTTCAATAAATCAATAAAACGACCATTAATTTTAGCATAGAGTCGGAGGCTGCTAAGTAATAGAGATCCATCAGGTCTCATTAGTAGCGGACGGGGGCGCCACCGGCGGCCGGCGGCCGGGCGCCTACATCTAGATCAATACGACTGCCGGCCCGAGCTCACCCGAGCTCCGCCGAAGGTTGCCGAAGGTCCGCCAGCCGTATGACAAATGTCACGGCGAAAGAGCCTGCAGTGTTCAGGCTCCGCGGAATTTCAGTAAAAAGTGCATCAACTTACACAGTGAAAACTGCAGTGAAGTGAAGGTTCGGTTGTAACAGTCCTGCGAACAGTGCTCCGTGTAAGTAGCTCGTGGCGACCATTCAATGTATGCATGTGTTATGATCTGACATAACGAGTAAATATTTATGAAAGTTAACAGTAACAGAACTCGAGGTGAGTTAACAAACTAGAGGTTCGAATCCTAGCTCTATCAGTAAACATTGTATTTGTCTCGGATATTGTCTCCTGTAAGGCAGAATATTGATTCGGGAGGAGCGTGTTTAAAAACACTTTGTAGGATTTAAAGCTCTAGTATTTGTCTTAAGTGGCGCCTCCGTTAAGGTGTGCATCATTAAAACAGAATGGAACCTGTCTTGGAGTTAATATTAAAGTTACTTTAAATTTAAATCAGTGTGGTTTTTTAAAATTATATTATGGCTATGGATAGTGCGCATGTGCCGAGCAGATGCTTTGCGTCATGTTTTGTTTGATAAATATATTAAAATAAAAATAATTTGAAAATAGTTAAATATAAGTTAAAAAAAAATTACATATTATATTATATTTTCTTTTTTAATTTATTGTCGTATTTGTTATTAATAATGATAATGAACTTTTTTTTAATTTAACCTATTTTTTATTATATCATTTTTCCTAATTAATTAAATACTTCTTTTGTTTATAACTCAGCGATACTTTCAGTATTTTCAACGTTGCGGATTGCAGTTGTTTCTGCAGGTATATCGACCTTGACCTACATGTGTCTTCTCTACGAGATGCAGTGACATTTTATAATTTACGTAGCCTCCTGACATATTTATTTTCCATTTTTTTCAAACATAATAACTATTTGTGGCCGAATTTAATTATTTTAACTGTCACTGTCACTTTGACAGCTAAATGTCACGTTGCGAGAAAGAGTTGGAGATATCTTGTTTTGTTTTGTTTTTCATTCGATGCCTTAAAAGGAAAGTTTCTGTGGGGCCTAATTCATTAAACTTTGTATAACATTAATGTGGATCTTCGTTCTAAGAGCATCATTTACAAAACCAACCGTGACCTCCATTAAAACATTATTGTTGTTGTGGTACATTTCACCAAAATTATCTTAAAATTCATAGGTCAGAGTGACCCAACTCCACACTAACTTGTCCCCACCTCTATCCACAATCTAGTTAATTGTATTCCAAACCGTGTCGCCATCTTGAATTCTGTGTAAACATATTAATTACTCCGTTAACAAGACTAGCGTGTGTCACCTTAGACCTCAACGGTATTTGTTAAACAAGGACATTATCAAATGTCTCACACTAACTTTTACCTGCCATTTTTTTTTATTTTTCGTATAAGTATTTGCAGTATACAAAGTTGTTATTTAAAATGATATAAAATATTCATCTGAAATTTAATGTAATTGATCAGTGTCAGTAGACAGTATTCATAATTTATTTGCTTGTTTAAACATACTGATTATAAGTACAGTAATTTAAAAGGAAAGTCGTATTAGGTGTGTCTAAACATTCCGTGATATCTGCTATTATGTATGAGTAATTTAATTAAAACGACCGGAGTCAGATGAAGACGTTATGTGTGAAGTACATCAAAACATTGCCGTGGTAAATCACAGCGGCCCGTGCGTAACGCGATCTCGTTGACACCAGCGGACAAACAACTTTCAAACGCCATTAACCTCTACTCCCTGTTCGATGCCCGTTTTCTAATACTACCTTTATAAATTATTTTTAAGCATTCTTGCTATCTTGTAATGTATTCTTCGTTATATGATGTGAAAGTTTTTATTCTCGTTTATTCCTCGCAGAGACATTAGTTTCATTTGTTTATGTATGGTCCTTTAAACGTTCATGTTATTGAGAAATTTATATATATATAACAGTACACTTACATCCGTATATGTATAAAGTGTTCTGTTATTGAAGAAACCCATTATTATATGTTTAAGTGTATATTGTTACTGTATTATATAATTTACGGTCGACCCTACTGTGTGTGTGTGTGTGTTACAGCGCGGCGCTGAAACAGGCGCAGGGGCATGCGTCGCGTAGCATGAGCGGTGCGCGCGCGCACGAGCCC
This sequence comes from Danaus eresimus, assembly GCA_018231745.1. Taxonomy (NCBI): domain Eukaryota; kingdom Metazoa; phylum Arthropoda; class Insecta; order Lepidoptera; family Nymphalidae; genus Danaus; species Danaus eresimus. The sequence goes on from DVQP01001799.1 coordinate 11,887, forward strand.
CGCGAGCCGCGCCACCACCGCTCACACCCGCACCACCACCAGGTACGGTACAGCCAGATACAACCTACCACCTACCACCACGACCAGCGCCGCACCGCCCAGCGAGTGGGAGCATCAAGCGGCACTAAATATACTTACTACAGGATTCATCGATGCTATCTCTAACCTGTGTCGTTTTTATTACAAGTCGCTTGCACACAGGTGACACAGGTAACAATGAACCCATAGTAAATACTTTAAGATCTAATTAGATAGTGCGTTAATACATTAGAACTTTAAGCCGATGTGTTTGAATTGTACTCACTTTTATAGGGTATTAAATGTGAAGTTGTTTTGTTTGTAGTGATGAAATAGGAAAATCTTATTAAAATAGACAGCGATTATTAAAGAGAAATGAACGATCTCCTACAGACCATCCGATAGACGTACGAGTGTGAAGTTATTCAACTTCTGAGACGGTGGGGTGTCGACTCAGTCGACAGTTATTCTGATTCCGTTATTCGGAAATCTTAGCAAAGTACATAAATGTTTTGCAAAGACAATTAGTCGGCGAGGCGAGGAACAACTGACATCACATTATATAAACGACCGGCTTGCACCTCCCACTCGCGACATTCAGTTAAGGTGACGACTTTTATACCACGCGTCGTTTTCATATTAAAACTTAGAAAATACACATAAATCAATAACTGACGTAACGATGTTCGAGAACTATTTTTTTATTTTATTATTGTGAAATTTTATTATAAGAAGTGAAAAAAATTGCTGTCGATATTATTCAATTCTACTGTTTTAGAATATCGACGATTGTGAAGGCTTCGCCTTAAAATGTTTTTCTTGTAACAATTAAGTAGTTTTCAATTTGCAAATTTCTGTAATTATGACTTTAATTAGAGGTCGCCGTTGATGTGCTCCAGTCCAAAATGCACGGACGAATTTTCTAGGAATTCTCTTTCCTAAACTGTGATACTTCGTTGCAAGTTAACCGTTTATTTCTTTTCATTTAACTCTTAATAATAATAACATTTTTTACATACAAAAAAAAACTTATATTGGTTTTAAATACATATCCATTAATTGTTCTAGTGAATGCAGTGCTGACATTTGAATCGGTGATTTCTTTGTTTGGTCAAAGTAGGCTCAGCAGAAGTTAGCGCCCTCACATTACACAACCTACATTAATACTATAGTGTGCTTAGATTTGCGGATGAAAACCTGGTTTCGGGCCGTTCGTAATGTGGCTATGAAGACTTGGGCTAAGCCTACTAATGTGAAATGTTAATTTGATCCCAATTATGTACCAGACAGGTGTAATCGATGATGCAGAAAATAAACGACATCTATTGCCTCTTAATAGAAGGTCATAATTGGTTTTTAAAGTTTTACACTTATTGTAGATTAAATTTAAAAAAATTATAAATTTAGTTAAAATATATTATCTTGACATTATTATTACCATAAAGGGAGGTACACATAGTTGGTATTGTTAGTATTGTTTTAGGTATTATTTGATCGCCGCCCACGCATCACTTAGAGGCAGCTCTTGATTTACGATCCTACCGACACTGTACGTGTCGTATTGTTACAAGTACAGAGTCTGTTTGGGAAATTTTTCTTTTCAAATTAAAATATGCTCGTACTGTCCAATAAGCAGTAATCGAAAAAAATATAGAAACAAATATTGATGATATTAATTTAATAAACCTCTCGGTTTATCTTTTTAGATGTCTGTTTGTCTTACTATTATAATATTTTATGAATGGAGTGACGTGAGCGGTCCGTTGACTCGCCTCGTGACGATCTCTGATTGAGGTTTGATCGTGTCGAGTGATGTTTCATTGGTCTTCTGTACTACTGTCGGCGTGAGGCTGCGGTTATGATATCACAGTATTGGTAGTGAAAGATTTTTCGTTCTATCAATGAAGAGGAGAGAGAACTTGTTGAAAGGCTTTCCCGTGTCAAGTTACTAATACGTATTTCTCAGTGGACCAGTCTCGTTGACAGTGCGGTCCTGAACATACAAACTTATAAGTGAGAACAATAAGATATTGATCTCATGAAGTGTAGCTATAGCCGGTCTCAGGAGTCTTTCAATGATTTTCGTTTCTGTTTTTCTGAATAATTAATACTTTGTTGTTGATGTTGAAGCTTTGTTGTTTTTTACAACTTTGACTTCTTAAGGACATAAAGTGAGATCTGTTAGTTCCCACATTGTGTGTGTGTGTGTGTGTGTGTGTGTGCGCGATGGGCGTGCCTTCGGCGTTCCGTGAAGCGAGCAAGGTCGTCTCGTCCGACGCCGGTGTTATGCGATTTGTGCATACACAAATAAACATACACTCCACAGATTAACAAA
>DVQP01001800.1:0-14236 GCA_018231745.1 Danaus eresimus
TATATATATATATATATATATATTTCAAGAACAATCTTTCATTCCAAACCCGAGAACTGAGACTAAAATTTTTGTAGAAATAGCTCTTTTAGCCATCCACAAGATTAGATTCAAGAGGATAAATCTTTCCTTCCTCCCACTTGCGTCGCCCATATTGTGTGACGGCTTTATTCAGGATTATTTATACAGAACATTTCGTTTTCTGGCATGTTGAATAACGCCTTTAATCTCTCTTATTTCGAATAGTTCCGTATTCACCTTTCAAAGAGGCTGTTATTCACAGATAAAAGCAGAATTTCACTAATTTACGCAAAGCGGTAACGTTAACACGAAAACAAAACTGTATACGTTTTAATTATTATTTAGTTAGCAATATATTTTCTAAACATCTCCTAATGTATCCACTCTAAAGTTAAATTGGAAAACTTCTGTTGCAACAATGTACCCCTGTTATATATTCCGTCTGCCGCAACATTTTAATTGTGTAACTAGCAACGGAAAATATATGTTTCTTAAGAGATATCTTAAAAGTAAAACCTTATACAAATAACAATTTTCAATAAATAATGAAGATTCTTCTGCTGATCGAGTGAAATTATGAGGAGATATATTAAACTTGGAAGACATTCTGCTTTAGAAATATAATTGTTCTATTGTACTAAATAAACGCACCAAGGTTAAGTGAAGATGTTGATAATTGAAATCCAACAAAATTAAGAACTCTCATACATTTTCTTTAAATATTTTTTTATCGATAAAACTATATAATACAAAGTATCTTAAGTACCATATTAAGTATATCTCGTACTATTTATTAATTTGTTAACAAAAGAATGATGTCATTCTTTTCATTGTCATTTCATTTGACGCATATTTAAAAAGAAAAACATCAATAACAAGGTTTAATAATAAACAAAATCCACCAAGATCTAGCAGAAAAGGGACCGTTTCCTTTAACAATTTGTAAATTACTTCACTAATCTCTGTTTGTGCAATTTGTTAAATGGTAATCCATCTCGGGAATCATCAAAAATGCCATTCGGAATAAATAATCGAGTGTAATTTAAAGCCTTTTTCCTTTTTCTGGAATATTTTAAACTCAATTAAATATAATATTTTCTTGTTTTTCTTTTCAGAGGAAAATATCGTTTCTAGTAATTATTTGCATAAAATTTTAACGAATACAATATTAACGGATTTCTTTGTTATGACTCAATGCAATTTTACTATCACACGTTATTGATAATTTACTCGGTATATTTTTCATAATTTAATTAAAATTTCGACAATTATGTGAATGAAGGTTTTCATTTCATATCTGTCATATAATATAGATATATATTATATGTCATACAACATATATAAATATAAACAATATATTTTAATAAAAATCTTATTTTGTTTTATCCAAGCTCAGACACTCATAACATTCTAAATTTCATAGAAAGGGACGATATCAGTAATTTTCAACACAATACGCTTCTTTAATAAAAAAGAGAACAATTTCAACAAATATCTATGACATCACATTTCCTAACGCTTCAGATAATTTAACAATGAATAAATAATAATTAAACTAAAATAATTACAAAACATTCTGAGAAATAATAAAAACAGAGTCAAGAAAATTATTCGTACCGTGGCTATTAGCAAATTGTGTAATTTTCCTTTTTAAATTTCTGTAGACCCCTGACAAAATTGCTTTACCCTCGCAACCCGCCATTATGGCAGAAATGATGAAAATGGGCTGTAATAATAATTATGAGAATCAAGTTTGCTTTATACAAGTTATATATTTGTTTATATATAATAATATAATGGACCATCCATTATTATACAAGAACATTCCTTCACAGATTAAAATTCCTTTGCTGCTTATGGTTACAAAACAAAAAGGCATTAAAATTTAATTAAACAAATTTATTCTACATTCATACACACAAAATACCACTACATAAAGTAAAAGCCTTTATATTTGGAAACTCTTCAAACATTTTTCTGTATAAAATATTTAAGTTTTAATGTAACCTATTAAATATGCTAGATTAAAAAGAAATATCTCGATACACACTTTGCGGAAATTCAATACAATAAGATCAAAAAATACTGTAAACCATTTATATACCTATTCTAGTCCTTCAATGTCCATTTTCTTTAATCAACAATAGATAGGATTGTTTTACCTATACAAACCCTAAAAGAAGATACTATGTTTGTTCAAGAATTTTCTTTCTATAAGATATATCCTTCAAATACATTATTTTCTTAACGATTCCGAACCTAATTGGAAAGAGGACAATGTTTTCACAGAAAAAACCTTTCTATCCTGTAGATGTGTAAATGAAAATGTGGTTTTCAAGAACAAAATTCTCGAATCATTATATAAGGAAAGAATATATATTTAGAACTGTGAATATAGACACTTAAAACATGTATAACCAACCATGCCTTAAAAACGACGCTGCAAATATGGCTTTGGAGAGAAATTGAGAACTTTTACACGAAAACTTAAGCCTAATTTACGACGGCTGCCAAAGAGCGCGGAAAATTTAATAAAATTAAAGTTGTATGCTTTATATATTCCTACTTAGAACGCTATTCAAATTCAGTTTTGCAATTATTCAGAGGTTATTTTCGGTTTTGTTACAAAACAAATCTTTTATTCAAAATTATAACATAAAAGGACCATCACCTAGGCTTAGTTGTATTTAATTATGATGTCTTTTAATGAGTATAAATATAAAAGATTTCCTCTGTGCGAGACAAAGTACATTTTAACTGTTAAACCTCAAGACTCTAAACCCGGAGATGAAATTCGGTCTTGAAAGACGAAAAGAGACTTTCCTTAAATTAATTCATAAAAAAGTTCTTATCATGTTTTAGTATGAATTGTCACTCTTGAAAGTTTTTAAACTTTTAAATTTCTCGTGGACCTATTGGTATTTTCGATTTCTTGTTATTCTCATCTCAGAATTCTAGTGTTGTGATAGCTTCATTACGTATTTTGTTATATAATAGCATTAAGAAATACATATGAATATTTATAACATATAATATAAGATTTATACATTTATTTTTACTGTTAATAAGGAACGTCTTCTAATTAAAAATTTCCTTGCACTATTTTCTCGCAATTCATTCTACATATATCATCCCCTAAACGCTATCAAGTTAGATTAGAAAACTTGTTTCCTACGAGCGCTGCTCAGATGTTCACTGCAACAAATTGTAGAGAGATCTAGTCGGAATAGTCTGAACAGTTTGACATTTTAGGTGTTTATTTAAAAAAAATGTTATTTGAACTATTTTTAAGTTCAAACAGTTAAATGTTTAAGGCTTTATGTTTTTTTTTTATTTTACTAATATAATACATACATTTAGCTAACAAAAAAATATCAAAAAAATCTATAGTAACAAAATTTACTAGTAAGCCAAGATGGCCTTATCGTCTATATGCAATCTCTTACAGACTACAGATAGCAAGATACAGGGAATACGTAGGTTGTGAATCTTAAATAACATATAAAATTGTTCCATTCAGTTAATTATGTTTAAAACTTAATATGGTTTATATTACAGACGATATCTCTCAGAATTCTATGGATTGACCGTGCGAGTGCCGGGTCCATCGCGTTGTAGGGAGAGAGGCTTCAACAGTGCCAGGGACTTGCGACCCAGGTGTAGGTTTAAAACGCCCCTGAGGCGCGTTAAACGCTTACTAGCTAGGGCTCCCTTCGACGCACGTTCTAAGAATGAACTGATGTTAATTCTTGACAGGCCTAAGTCTTTTAGCAGGTTTAGAGAGATTTGGCTGTTATACCTGTCGCTCCTACTTCTACCGCGTACAAATTTACAACGAACATATTCTTAGTGAGTTCGTTAGTGAGCTCGTAATATGACCTTGATGGCATGGTCCTGGAGGATGTTGGTTTCCCAAGGAAACATAATCTCTATTAGTAAAACGAACTTTAACATCCGCTTTAAAATTCAATAAATCAATAAAACTTATGAATACAGTTGGTATAACAGTAAATATAATGACGTTATAGTCTTCCTTAATACATTAATATAATCTAGTTGGTTCTTTACTTTTAGACAAATATAAAACTGTTATATATTTTTAAATATAAATACAATTATAATACATACATAGTCAACTAGTAGGAGGTATTCGACAGTTTTGTGTCTGAGACACTGGAAGATTGCTAAAGGCATTTTATCTCATGACGAATTCAATACATAATCAGTTGTTAATATATAGTTAGTAACTCGCAATTCCAAAAATTTCAAATTTATCGTTTAAGTAAGATGGAGATTACGTACTACCGGAGAAACAAAACAATCAGACAAAAACAGAGCAAAAAAATGTGTTTAGGTAAAATATAAACAGTGGCTATTATTTTGTTTTCCTCCGTTAATTTTAATTGGCAAATAAGTGTCTGGGAATGTGGTAACATAGATTCGGATGTAATTGGAAATAAAAATCTTAGTCATCGCAAGGCACTCAGATCCATAAAAGTTTTCTCACAAAATTTGTTCAACTGTGTAATTTAAAATGGTATTTGATCCAAATGTATGTACATTAAGTTCTATATGGAAATAATTCAACATTACTATACACATAATAAAATAAGATGAAGTATCCTATCTAACATCCTTGGTGTCATATTGGGAGTAGATATTATAATTATCTGATACTAAACTTGCCTGGATTTTGAAGCCGTAAATCTTAGAATTTTGTAATCTAAAGCTTTATTATGAACAGTATTAATATGTTTACTGAAATCCACCAAACTGTAACATAATGGATAACCCATAGCTAGCGGAATATCATCGACGACTTTGACTTGGGCCGTATCTTTACTATAAACAAGTGTAAACTACTATTTGAAGGGATTAATTGAATTAATTGTGTATTCACCGACGATGCTAATGCTGAAAAATTTAGATATCGCTCATAATTTCACAAATAGGATTGTGCGAATCAAATAATGCAAAACTTCCAAAGATTGTTGGTACATTCTAAATGTTGCGGATTATAAAACTGCACAGGATTTATTCTAGTTTCTGCAAATTAGGGAACCTGATTAAAAAACAGTAAAAACCTTCACTTCAGTCAGACGTATATAAATATTCAACATTGATGATTTTGAAATCAGATTTGAAGTTATTCATAGATTTTGATCATAATCTTATTTTATGAGACAAAAGTTAAAGATATGGTAAAAGGGTGCAGCTAGTCGAGGTAGGTACTAATAAGAAGCTGGAAGTAACTTTAAGAAAAGTAATCAGTAATTTTGGGTGTAAGCAGAAAAGCAAAATAACCTGGATAACGGGAATCTCCTGAAAGGCCTCCGATATCTAGCTACTCAGAATTCATCATTAATGAACGTTAAGCACCATTAAGAACTGGTGGTTTCATGTACATTATTTAAATTCCATAATAAATATAATATCATAAGCAAATTATTAATCGTCAACTTTTATTAGAAACGATGTCATTATAAATCAAGTCAAACTCAACCAGTGCACGGTATGATGATGACAAACGATGTTTGAACCTTGACTCTGGGATAAAAATAGCACTTATACAGCTCGCTTCAAAGATGCAAGCATAACAAAATAATATTTGAAGTATGTAAAATGGACATCAATAAATGAGGTACTGTTTACGTATGCATTTGTAAACAAGTGGATGTATGCATGTGAATATATGCGTAACACTGAAAACAATTAGAATGGCCCAGTAAGAAAAATTGCAACTAAAATCTTACTTGAATTTAAATTTTAGAACTCTTTGATAACCTAATAAAGTATATTGTAGTTAGTTATCATTTGTTTTTGTAAATTTAAAACTCTTGTTACACGTGAAAGTAAACCTGACGCGAGAAAATTGTCTGTTAATTATTTCTTATAACTTTCGTTGTTGTCTTACTCGATAACAAACCTACGATAGGCTGCGATTAACATCTTTATCAAGCCCCATCAAGAGCCACTTTCAGTGTGGACGTAGCAATCACACTGAAAATCCGCCTGAGCGACGTCCTTTGACAGTGACATCCGAAGATAACATCAGCACTGTGCAACGCATGATAGAGTAAGATAAGAGAAGGATCTATCAGCATATACGGGTAAGCCTAGACATTGGCATGAGTCAAATTCAAAAATTATACACGAACATTCTGACGTCAGGATGCTTTGTACCAGATGGATTTAAACCGACGGCCAAAAATTTCTTCGCATGGACTGGAGTCGACAAATGTTCGATAAGTTCAACGGCGGTGACTCAAATTCTGTATGTGACGTCATCGCCTTTCATAAAAGCTGGATATATGGTATGGAGTTCGAAACCAAGACAATCAGCTCAGTGGGTGTTTCCTTTCGAGAATCGGCTAATTAAGGTTAAGAAAGGAGGAAGGCATGAAAAAAAGATGATTGCCTCAATATTTTGTTGGAAAGGTTTATTTGCAAAAATTTTGCTAGAAGATGGGGGGACAGTTAATGCAGACTGGTATGAAAATCGCTGTTTGCCTATTGTCTTGAAAAAAATATTACAGAAGCGCTCTCGAAACAGGATCCTTTTTCACCTCGACAATGCTTCAGCGCAAGCAGCAAAATGGACTGTTAAATATTTTACTATTACAGATTTGCAGACTATGAGTCGTCCGCCATAACAGGCCTAACCTGGCGCCTTGCGACTTTTATTTATTCCCAAGAAGTTAAGATAAAATTCGAGGTATTCACCTCGAATATACGATGAAAAACCCCTAAAGAAGAATGGACCCACTGCTTTTCTTCGTAGTTGCATCGAATGCGACGATGTGCAGAGAGGATCGGAGATTACTTCGAAAAACAATAAAAATATTAGCAAATGTTTTCACTAAGCCGGTTTTCATTTTCTAATCATTTTCAGTGGTACCTAGGTATATATATACTTCCTTACAAAAATATGTCTATGTCTAATTAAAACACTTTTTCATACTTAAGAACACATATTGTATTTCAATATAAAATGTATATCTGGCTGGTATTAATAACAAGAGAATTTGCAAACTTTGTTAAAGATGTGTACCATAAATCCTTTCAGTAAGTTTTGTACGTAATCTGCAAAATACTCTATATATCATATATTAAGCGAAATGAATACAGACCTGAGCTGTACGGGACCGGTATTACGAATTTAATCTCACTGAAATGTTGTATCGCTGAAATTGCACTCTGTTTACGGGAATCATCTGGCTGCGCGTTACATTCAGAAAAATATGAAAAGAAAATTGACAATACTCTTTGAAAAGAAAAAAATTAAAAATCTCTACTATAAAAATGAGAAAATGGAACAAGCTTCTCTTTGGAGGATTGCACATTATTCGTTGCTGTTCTATGAAAACGTTAAACATATATAAACATATATGATAATATAACTACTAAGCAGAAGTTATTACAATTCCTAGATTTAAAATTCAAATATTATAAGTTATATACTATCCTATAATGATAACAACTGGAATTAGAATCAAGCCATGTACAGGTGAAGTTAATAAAGAGGCACACGTATGTACGATGTTCAAAAGTTTATTACGAAAAAGTTACATTTCAGTGGTGAAATTGCTTTAAATCGTAAAAGCAATTTAACCACCGAGTTGTTAAATTACAGTGAAATGATCTCTTTATGTTTAACTTTCTACAATCCACCAACCGCTGAACTGGATACGAATCGTGACTTTGTAAAACTTCTACGAACACATTCCATTATTAAGTACGTGGGTTTATTTCGGTTATGTATTTCTATTACAAGGAAATTTACTACACACCAATTAATAAAACACAGTTATTAGAAAAGTTCACTGAAATACTCAGTAAAATGAAAATTAAATATAAATATTTGCGTTCCTTGCAACACACGTATCGTTTTTGATGTTTTTAAAAGTATTAAACATAACATTAATGATATTAAATTATATTCTTAAGGCAAATTTTAAAATATGCAGTATTGATTATATATTATTATTTTTTAAAAATGTTTATTCAATTAAGAGGCAAATACACTTAGAATAATCTGAAGACATAAAATGCCCGTCAGTCCGGCGTGTTGCCGTACCGCAGAGACCTCTATTTGTCATTTTATTAGTCACGCGCACCGCAATATTCTGCAAATAACTCGGTAGCCGGTGCGACGAGATTGCTTCCGAGTTTACGGCCTCCATCCGAGACCAAGGACCGAGAAAAAGTTGTAAATTTTCCGCAAAATCGCGCATTTATACGAACTCCACTGACCTCTGTTTCTTTAACCTCTCGTTGTAATTCCACCAGAATTCTAACATACTGAAATTGAACTAACCTGGGAGGTTCTTATATAGAGTCGTTAGTATAATAAATTCTACCCTCGTATTTTGTAACAACTTCTATTTTTTAACATAATGTCAAAACCTTTACCAAATTCAGTTTGAGTTCGACGAAAACTATAATGTTTTTCGAGTTTTTTGATTTAAGACTTTCCTGCAATTTTTAAACAACGTTGAAATGTTGTGGTTTTTCTTTTAAAATTAAACATCATCATATTAAATAACCTTATTACAAATAAGGAGGTCTTAATAAGATCCTCATGTTTATTAACAAAAGGCAATTTGTTATTAAATATGCGGTTTTAAACCTATAACCCAATCATTACAAAACTCAAACTAAACTTTATGAGCAAATCAAAAATTAATTACGGAGACTTACTAAGCCGACTTAAAGATTTTTTGGTAATAGTTATTTTAAAATGTTTTGATTCATCACTAGCCCATGATGTTATTTTCATTTTCAAATAATAGTTCTAAAATATTATCGAGTATAAACTACGTAAACAGATTTATACGTTTCTATTTACAAATTTATATAAGCATGTTTGCTTTGAAAATGCACAGAGATATATGAAATGAGGATTGTTTTATAACTAATAATAATGCTAGAGCTATTTTCATTTCAAAACCGACCGGACCGTTCATTATTAAAACATACCAGTTTTCATTTAAAATATAATATAATGCCTAATTTCAAGTTTTGCGTGTACTACTAACCTAAGCTTCAATCTTGTTCGATTGGAAAAATACAATTCCGCCATATAAACCGCTTTCGAAGCAACATTTTCGTATCTTCTTCAACGTATTGCAAACATTATAAATTTTACTTAGTGATAATTTACTTTCGATGTGTAATTTCATTACGAGAAAGTGGATTTTTTAGATATCCTTCAATTCAACTCCATTTTATGCTCGATTTTAATTAGTACTTATTGACTTATCGGAATTTCGTAACTGTGAAATTTAATTTGGTTCCTAATTTTTCAAACAAAGAATCTAATTAAATATCGTTCGGTATCACGTTATACGAAGCAATATTTGTTTAAGACACAATAATTTAAAATTGTATTAAAACTTTTATTCCTTACTTTGTGTAATTTTATTAAAACTGTTTTAAAGATATATATACTATTTTTATAGCAATAAGATACTAAATTACTTTTTATTCTAATTAAAGGTCAATAGTAATATTTATTGTAATAAATATCAACGGAATAAATAACGGCCAATAACCATAGCCATAGTAAATGTACATATTAACTGAGCTAGAAACTTTACAATGCAACCGTAGATTCCGGGACACAATCTAACTCTGAAAAGCTTTAATCCATTGCGAGCAAGACCACTTTAACAATAGGACTAAAGGAATTCATATTTGCTACTGTTCCCTCTCACGGGTACGGAATTTAAATGAACTTTGCCCAACAACAATGACACCACAGACTTTTGTTACGCGAACAATACCTTTCACAGGAAGAATTAAAAATTGTGAACAAAAGAGCACAAATTCATATTGCGGCTTGAGGTGCCCGCGACTATTACGCAGTTGTGAGCGCGCAGAATCTGCTAACGTACTAACTTGTTTTATTGTGAAGAAATGACTCGGGGTCGGGATTGACAGTCGCCAAAAAACCCAACGTTTATTAAGTTGGATTGAACTGAATACTGCTTATATTTTTGTTCCATCTACTCGGATGGAATAAAATTTTATATGTAGGTGGAATTAGAAAGTAAGGTGTTTTTTTCGAGTAACACAATTTGATTGAAAAATCCACATATAGTACTAGCACGTTCTTAATTGAGCTTCTAGAATTCTAAAGCCAATAGTAATAATTTGTAATACACGCGGTATTGAGATGTCAAGTATGACAAATACGAAATGTAATTAACCGTAACATATCTGTTGTACTGTTTCTAATTACTGTACAACAGTTTCTACTTGGGTTTAACACGAATAGCTTGTTAACAATAAAAGTTCAATACTTACGGCACAAGTGTTACCGCGAATTGTTATTAGTTATTGTTTAAAAATTTAATGCAGAATTATTTTGTTCTCATGACATAGAACTTTATAAGTTTAGGATGTATATTTACTTATAAAAAGTGTTTTGTGTATCAACATAGTTTCAGTTCAGTTAAGTAAGGTCAGGTTCGTATTATATGTACATAACTTTATCATGTACTCTTCTTCATAATGACCACGGTGAATTTTAAACAAAAATTCAAATTTCGTTAATATAAAATTTATATTTAGTATATATTTTTTTAATTAGTACAGTATTTTTACAATTAAATCGATATAGATAAATAAAAGTTTAATAATAAACCTTACTCCGTTTGGCTTCTTACCCGGAATTTAAAAGAGTGGTGTTACATTTGCTGAATAAGTGACTTAAAATATAACAGAAATAAAAATTATGATGTAATGTAAATGAATTATCAATTAATTTTCTGCGACAGCATACCCGCTAGTCACTTTCATTTAATTTTGTTTACTTAATGGTCTCCCAGTCAAAGATCAAAAACCAAAGAGTCTCAAAAATTAAACAGTCCGCAGTTTTATAACTTAAACAGACATTTTTCAATTTTTATTTTATCTTTGAAAACACAAATTCATTTACACTTATTATAGAACTGCATTTGTCGTTATGTTTTATTAATTTTATTGTTTAACACTTTGCTTGGTATTTTGAGAAACTCACAGTTCTTTCCATATTGAAATAAATATAAAATATATAAGAAATCACACATATAAGTAGTTAAATTCTTTACAATTGAAATTGGGAATTGTATCCGTTAAAATAACTTGAAAAATTGATTAAAAACACGTTTTTTATATATTTTTATTTTTTTATATACAATTTCATTGAGTAAAATAAAACCCATGTCACTTCATAAATAAATTCAAACCAGATTTTCATAAAATAAAGGAAGTTTAAATAAATATGTGTATAGGAATATACAATGTAACAACTTTTGGTGTACATTTAAACAAATTTGTCTTGAAACTCCAATACAAACAAGGGTCTCAACTACCAAAACAACTCAAGATACAGAGTGCATTATACAAGTAACGAGCTATTCTTTATACACTTGGAAGTTAAATTGGAAAACTTGTGTTGTAAACATGTATGATATGTGGAATTGTATATTTGTGGCGCTCCAGTCATATTATCTTTTAACAATAGTCGCCTCTTAAAAAAATTACATTCATAAACATTTTAAGCAATCGGAACGGTAATTTATTTTTCTCGGCGTATTTTTACAGCTGTTTAAATGGCGAAGATATTGTAAACGGTATTTATTGGGGCATTCTCATTGTCAACCAAATAAAATTCGTAGCAAATAGGGCAAAAATTAAACAGAGTCAACTCAATGACCCGATAAATTTCAGCAACACGACCCTTTTATAAAATTCAATAATTTATTTGGAGTATTTGTTTTTTTCATATCTTAAAAATTATTAGATCTTAGAATGTTATTTAAACTGGGTCTTAACCTTTTGTGCTCCAACAATTTTATATTGAGATTTTTTAATGTACTTACTTTGGGCAAGAAATACAAAAAAATATATATATTTTTATTCCTTTGACTACCTTCCATCACTAACAAGTGAGTATATCTTATATTTAATAAATAAAGTATGAAGTTTATAAAAAAAAAAATAGCAATTTGATACATTATGTGAATTAAATAATTATATTTGTACCTAAGCTTTAAAACAGTAGTAATTTCTCTGGAAAAAACTGTTGTTTTTTAAAGTAAATATTCCTTATTCCTTCATCTTGGATATATTGTTTTCATGTTATTCAAACAAATTTTCCTGTGATCGTAAATATTAACCGTCGTTACAACAGAAACGTGATAAAAGAAAAAATATATATAGTGCATTTTCTACTACTACGTTATTTATAAAAAAGAAATCAGATAAATTTTAGGTCAGACGACAATTGCTGACGCAGATTACAGTTGCAGAAGAGTAACCGAAACCTCGGGATTATGTAGTTTAAAGTAATTAAAAATCACGTAGTAAATCCTAAATATATTAGTTTCATTCAAATGACTCGCGAAAATCTTAGATCTCATTAAAAGAAATCCAATGCCTTCAGTTTTACGAAAAATACAAAAATCATTGTCATTATAATTGAGACGACAGGCAGCACTAGTCTCTGTTTGTATGTCTCTGTTTACTTTTTATAGCAATAAAATTCTGCGATACGAATAAAAATCTTTCATAGAAAGTTTTCAAGTACCATTGTAATGTATTTTATTTAATATCACAACTAAAATGTAAGTTTTATTCCACCATTGTAACTTTTTACTATGCCACTACCATAATTTAGTTCGATACTTTACCGACGAACTAAATACGAAACACAATTTAAAGTTTATGCAGGTTAACACGAACGTCACAATGTTAGTGTGAAAAAAGAAAGAACATTAAAACTGATACATCTCCGCAACGTGCACAAATAGTTATAAAAGTAAACCCATGTAATCCTGGATTTTTGGTTTAAAATAGGTTTAGAAATAATTGGAACAGTTTCATGTGATGGTAGAAAAAAATATCTTAGAATCTGATTAAATTAAATTAAGTTTTTGTTTTTTTATTTCTTGTTTTTAAGTTCAAATGTTGCGAAATAGTAGCAATTCACACATTTCATATTTTACGTAGGTAGTGTTGAAAAGCATGATTTTATACTAAACAAAACTAGTTAACAATGGTACGAGAGGAAGTCATATTTGCTACTGCTCCCTCTCACGTCCACGGAATTTAAATGACTTGGTCCCACAATGACACGACAGGCTTTTGTCCCAAAGCAATACATTTCTGAAGATAAATTAAAAAAATTTTGAACAAAAATGCAGATATTCATATTACACAACGGCGAATAGAGGAAGATAACTCAGATTGTAGAAATGAAAATATGCTGTATAATGTCAGATCTCGACAGAAAAATATATAATATGACAGTCCAGAAACCTTTCGAAAATAATATAAATGTTAAGACCAATTTGTTAATATTTTAAATTTAAATAAATTTAAAATATTAACAAAGGAATATTATCATCTTTCATTCCTTACCACGTTCATCCCGCAAAAGCGCTAAAAACATTTAACTGAAGAAATGATACAATTATAGATACGCCTTTCAAAGCAAATACAAAAAAGGCAGCTAAAGGTTTTAGAAAAACATAATTTGAATCGTTTACAAAAGTATTTGTCGTGAAGGCAGACATGTTGACGATGCGGACGCTTCTTATCGATGGAACAATGTTATTTGTTAGGGTAACAGTAAAAGAAAACTAAGTTCCTATGTTAGAAGTGCTAAAAAAAACGACTATTTAATACAAAACAGGTCTGAACGCTTTTGTCTAAGGAATTGTTATTCTTTAACAGGTTTTAGTTATTATTTACCTAGAAATAGAATTAAAACTTTTATACGTTGACTTTTAATTATTCAATAACACCTGGAGGGATAAAAGAAGAAAATTTTAATCGTGTTTTAAATACTCTGAAATTTTATACTTTGTAAGTAAATCTGAAATAAGTAAAAGTATTTAAATGTTAAGCAGCTGCTTACCATCTTTCAACAAAATATTGTAAGGAAAAAACGAAATAACTTAAAAACAGATTTTGTTGGAATTTTTTCGAAAAACTTTTGTGAACATGTAAAAGTTTAAAGAAGTAAATAAATCTAAAATCATTTTTATTAATTATATGTCGATTATTTTTATTATAACATGATAAGTTTCTACTATAACAGTATGCAATAGTTTATATAGAATATAATCAAAAAAAGATACATGTTTTCACATTTAACTCTTATGTAGTATGATGGGAGCACAAAATAACAGAGCAGGGTTGGGATCAGGCAGGAAAGTCCAAGATA
>DVQP01001801.1:0-14233 GCA_018231745.1 Danaus eresimus
CTATATATAATTTTTAACTAATTATCTGCTGCCTACATAACGGTATCGTGCAAAACTGTAGGTTTTGATTGACGCTAGCAATCGGCTTAATGTAACCTCGAGGCAAGTTTTGCGCGCACAAACGACTGGTTAAATTCAGAGGTCGACGCAAAGCGACGCAATCTCTCACACGTCACGCAGAAGGAGCTTTCCATATAATTCATTTCCCTATTCATATTTGTCTTAGAAGTTGATTCCATCGCGCGGCAGAAACATAAAAGAAATCTAAAAAGGCTAAGGAAGGATGTAAAATGACATGATATTTTACGGCTCGAGTGTTATTGAAAAAGTTTTGCGAAAATATATCTCCCTCTCACTTTACCATTCATACAAATTGAATCGAGTCCCTTTATTTAAGCAGTAGAACTATGCTCGGCGTATGTTTTATATTCGTCGTTGTAGATTACGTGACTGGAAATAGTAAAATCGGACGATGATGTTGATAATGTAGGTCATAATGGACTATTGCCAATAAAACCTTATAGGTAAGCGATGGATTAAAAGGAACTAGGTCAGGGCAATACCCTATAAAAATAACGCACTTTTGGTAGCTCCTGCCGTCCGCATCAGAACAGACGGGACAATGATGACATTAAGATTAGTTATGCTTGATACCTATAGATATTTAGATTTTTAAATGAAGTAAAACAAAAACCATGATAGAAAAATTATAATATAGAATATTTGACCCTTTTAAATATCTTTAAACAATTATTTAAAAATAAACATGTTTTTAATACTTAGATAGTCACATGTCAACTAAAGTAATGTAAAGTAGGAATTCAATAAAAATAATTCTTGTGTTAATATAAGAAAATAACTTTATCTAGTAGATCTTAATAATAAATAAACAGCTGGTTCATTTTTTGTCATTTTTAAGATTATTCAATATTTATTAACGGCTAATATTTGTACACTTATAATATTACATGGACCTATGAAACAAATAATTTTAGAACTTGTCCAAACTTAGCAACTAAATACATTCTATGCAACTACCTCTGATCCGTCAAAAGATAGCGCAGATCAATATCATAAGTTTATCCCGGAAACTTGGTGGGCGCTGTGGCCATCCAAAAGTTTCATGTGGCTGATAATTTACATAATAGAAGACGGTATGTCTATCTACTATCGGGGTCATCCAAACTTCTGGGGATTAGGGCTTTCACGGGCAGGGCTTATCGGATTTTGAATGAATTTTGGCATGCTTGTGATAGTGACGTCATTATGGATACCCGATTTATATGCAGATTGGAAGTGAAGTAACGATTGTGGTGAGGCGGCACGCGCTGACGACCGCACTCGTAAGGTGCATCATTCACTTTCATATAATAAATTGACCAAAGTCTCTTATTACAATATCAGGAAGTTTATACAAGTTATTGATGTGTATTAATTACAATACAAAAATACCAATATGTTTTTTTATTTAATTATAAAAGTAATTATTATTTCCAATTAAACATATTTAATTCAAAGTTTTAATTTTGTAACCACCTGTGTCCTGATTTTTATTAACCACTTAATTCTTTAATATGTGTGTTGCATTGGAAAAGTTTAGTGAAAGTAATTTCTCGCTTTATTTATTTTCTCAATACTTCATTCAACTTGACTGCCAAAACATATCGAGTCGAACATTTAGCACCTGAACCAATTTAGCTGTGCTGGATTTTCGAATACATTCGATATCCAACCGAACCTCTTAATTAATGACCACTATTTTCCGGATTTCGACGTATTGAAAAAGGCATCTTATTGTTATTTTCTGTATTTTCAACGGTGCTTAAAACTGAATTTACATTAAGTATATGCTTATTTCATAAAACAAAATTATTTCCAGATATTGTGTGTTAGTAATATAAAACTTTTGAAACATTTTTTAATCAAGCCTTTACTTTTCATATTTAAAAAATAAATAAACGGATAGACAATCTACATGATCATACCCTATAAAGTTGCTCGTAGGATTACAATATCCGAAGCTAAATCCCTTTGCATGTTTTATACAAGTCAGCTGTCAAATTCAAGTTGTTTTTGTTCGACCATTTTCATGAAACTTTCGACAAAAAGTGTAATGAAAAACCCAACACATCATTCATCTTTCAGCCGCGCTGTCTATTATGAATTGCAGTTTTTTAAAGTTGGTAATTAACATCGGCCCACAGTTGAAGCCAGGTCCCAAGTTTTAAGTGGTATAAAGTTTGTAGAATGCCCTAATCGTTAAAAGCAAGGGGCTTACTTTTTGCGACAAGTTTGTGCGGGTCACGTGATGGTAATTATTCGTTAAATTACACGATTTTGATAGGATACTTCAAATTTGATTTCAATGTATAAAGTAAGGTTTTATTTAATTTAAAAAGTAAAGTATTCTTAACGATTTATTAAAATAGCTTGACGGTTTTTTAATTACAATAAATCTAAACTTAAATGAAATGAACTAAAAATTATAATTATTGTGAAATGTAAAATAAATCCAGGATCACGACCAAAATTATAAACCACAATGCTTGTGACTCACTCATTGTAGTGCAAAGGATCTCTGATTTGAATATTAATTACCCGTTTAGTGTTAAATTTAATAAAATAATCAAGAACAACAAACTGTTTGAAGGAAAACGTTGAAAACATCAAGTGTTTGTTAACATGTGCAGTTTTAATCAAATATAAAGCTAGAAAGAAAACACGACAGATATTATATTTGGACTCAATTTGAATAATCCATTAACATATTTGTGGTATAAATTCTAATCTATTTCCTTAGATTTTCATATGATATTTCGAAGTACAGGTTAATAAGTAATGAAGCGGATTCAAAGTTTTATTTGTTAAAGTGATTATTCAAATACGTAAAACGTTTTCGGCTTTTCGTAAACTTCTTTCATATTTTATTCATCGATCCTTCACGGTTCAAGACATCCGTAATCGTTGATATGATTTCAACTGTATATACAAGAACTTTGAATATATTTTTGTGTAACGTAAATATTTCTTTCCGAAAGTAATATTTTCGTTAAGGTATAGTATTTTTATATATAACATTTATTTATACACTAAAATGTTTTTTACTTTCTATATTTGCCGAAAGTGCTGTAAAAAAACTTTGCATTAAAAGAACTTAAGGGATATGGTTACATGAATCTATACCAAAACATAATTTGGTAAAGTATTTATAAGTTAATAGGATGGGAGCAATTTACGTTTCTTACAAACTCCCAAAGAAAACTAATCTTATGCTGATATTATTCCGGACGATGCCCAATCAATCCGCCTATAAAAACAGAAGAATAAAATGCTACTATCCGTTCCTAACAATATATTCCTCAGAGAATCATTAGGTAAATATGACGAAATTGTACTTCGTCTTCGTAGTAGGATATTTATGGACGGTGTGTATCTGAGTGGCTATATTAGGTCAACTAATATTTTCTTCTTTAAGTTAATTGTTATGTCGCCTTTAAGACCAGGTGGTCTGTCCCATTAGGCCGCCACGGGCAACTTAATACTGTCACAAAGTCGGTAGCCACTGAGAGAACTTCCTCCCGCGGAAATATTTAAACAAATTAAAACTTTTTCTTTATGCCATTTCCCGAAGTCTCCGTATTCTGATTCGTTTTTATTGAGTTTTCTCCCACTTTCAACTGACTTGCCGAAAGTAAGGCTGTAATTCAATTTAGTCGTATAATACTGTGTGTCCACGTATATTTCTCTCACGGAAGTCGACTTAATGTTCAGAACGACTGTTGTAATTTGAAAAAATATTATAATATATACTGAACGTAATAGCGTAACTAAATTATTTGTAAAAAATGTTGTGATACTTAAAACTGTAAGACAAAAATCTTATTTTAAAGATGGTGTTTCCAAAAAAGAAGAGACGATATTCTTAGCAAGCCTTTTAACATAAAGTAACGCAACCTGTTGATTCTGCCGCTATAACATGGAAATAACAGAATTTTAAACAATAAAGAAACTTCAACAACTCCGCTCCAGACGAAAATAACAGAAAAAATATCTTAAACATTTCCCTAAATACACTTTTGCAAACTTGGTAACTATGTAAATATTTTTAAATAGATTTTAGTATTCGTAAGGAACAGCAATTTAATTAAAAACTTAAAAGCAATTCGTTTAGAACAAAAAAAAATTCTATTTAAGCTTTGTTTCTAGAGATTTGTCAAAACCTTCAATGATATCAGTCAAACAAACTTAAACCGTTTAAAAGACCAGAGCAAAATTGTCTTAAAACAGTATAGCACGTTTTTGTTAGAATAAAGTTCTTAGTTTAGTTAAATATGTTTAGAGAGCTATAAAATATTATAGTATTATTAAACAAATATTGTGTTTTTTTATTAATTATTTTTAGATCAGCATTTTGTAATTATTTGAGATTATACCAAATAAAATCCAGCAAAAACTATATACAAATGTTGTATGCCGTACTATTATTAAGTTTCTTTCATAACTTGTAATGAATACATATTATCTAAGGTCATGTAACTAGAAGATAAGACGCATTGTTTAAGAAATAGTTAGTATTTGATCGATGCAAAGCTGACCATTACAAACGGACTGTTTCTGAACTGCCAGAGTAACCGCTAAAGTGGCCAAACTGAGAAAACAATGCATTGTTAGAGAATTTCCTGAGCAAGTAGCATTCCAATTTAGAAGGATAAATGACTGTAATAATTAAGGATATTGTTTTCCAATTATTTAAAATTACAATAGCTATTTTACACGAGAAATTTACAGTTTTTATATAATCATAACAGTCTCTAATAATTTTATTATATGAACATGTTTCACAATACTTTTCATTGGACCCTAGGGAGCATAGACAAACAGTATCTGTTACTAGGCATTATCAGTCCATGTTTACAAATCAATGCGTCACGTCCATATGCATCCTTATAGACTTGCACACAAACAAACAATACGACAAACATGGTGATTGTGCAGATACTAGTTCCACTGACAAATGCCGGGTTCACAAATAGCGATATCGCATGCTTGCTCTGATGAATAGTGCTATCAAATGTAATGCTTGTAATTCAACAATTGTCTATTTACTCTGGATTCTGTGGATCCATGTGAGCCGAAAATGATCACAAATGAAATCTGAAATAGAATAGGTTTATCAAAATCACAACAAGCCCTATAGATACTTAAAAAAATAATAGGCACGTTACTGTAAGTGGTGAAATTTCTTATCTTACAGTTACAATATTAATAAAATATCCTATAATGTCTCGTAATTGCTTAGGCGCAGTAAATTTTGTAAACTAATAAGAAAAATTAAGGCATAGAGATTCTCTTAAACGTGCCTACATCGCAAATTAATGCGACAGGTACCTCTGGGGATGTAGCGATGTTTCCCCTTAAATAAAGTATCTAATAATAGAGAAGGGAAGATATTAGAGATCTTTTCAAAAGTAAAACTTTATATTATACATATCATTAAGTTGATATTGCTCCTTAAGTATACGTTCTATTTAAAGTCCAACGTCTGCACTCCGTCCAGATAAATTATAAAATTAAAACATTTTATGAATATGTTTCTTTTATATCATATCACATATAGAATTAATACTATAAAATTTTATATAATATAGACGATCATAAAAATTCCAAGCATACGCAGTCTCCAATTTCGTTTACTCATTCACACGGTTACTCTTACAAAAATATTTTGAGGGTAGAACGCAGAAAGTTTTAGCAAACGGCACGTCGTCAGAATATTAAAAGCATAATTATACAGACTGAACCGCATAAATGATCCTATTAGGATCTACTTGTTATAGAGTACTTGAAAAGACATGACTTCTAACTTTAGCCAAACAGTCAATGGCACAAATTACGTCACAGAATATCGCAGTACCACCCGTTGCAAATAAATAAAGTGTAAGTGTAATACTTTAACATACGTAGGACGACCATAATTTTGCTATAAAAAAAACAAAACCTACTGACACAAAATACAACTTAGATTAAAAATAAACGTGCAAAGTACTTAAGTTGAAGTAAGAATGATGCTTCATCTTTACAACACAACGCTGGAAGCCATTGTTGTTCTATATTGAAATATATCCTTTTAAAATCCCTGATAAACTTGTTCATCGCAGTTTGTTATATTGCTATTATATTGGAAACAAAACAAATTTTATCAGCATTAGTAATAAAAGTAAATTACTCGCATGTAAACTTTCTAAACAATATTTGTACATACAAAGATTTGTCGTTTTATTTAAAAGTGTATTTTTTTGATTTTCATTACGTATACATTATACAACATAGCTCAAAACCCAAAAACAGCACCTAATGTTTCTCTTGGGGAAAACGTTGATCAGAGGTCCGAACTTCGGTTTTGCTGCTACAATACCCAGAGGGTCGCCTCAATGCAAACAAAATGTTTTGTCTCTTTGAACCTATTATCATTATTAAAAGTATGTTATGGATTCTTTTACCTTGGTTTAAATAAAATAAAACACATACAGTGAGTATTAATTGAATAGAGATAATTAATCTTTATTGTTAATATACTAACGAAAACTCTAGTTATAATAAGTTATTCCTAACCCACATCTACACAGATCACAATAAAATTTCATCAGCCAGGTTTCGTAAAATCAATGTTTAATTAGCAAATTGGCGCCTTTATGAATTTTAAGATATTGTTCATGAAATTGCTAGTCAATTGATTTGATTGTTTTGCCAAATTACTGTAGAACTTTGAGTGATTTCGATTAACTGACTAGAACAAACATTTAAATAAAATATTACATCCATTCTGCAATTTCAACAATATTCGTTGCTTATATCTTGATATTTCCGAGATCATTGTTCATTTTCTTTTTTTAATTTTCGTGGCATATATTCTAAAACGAGTCCCTTTCAAACAAATTTCTACAGGTAAGAATATTTTACGAAAAGGTCACCGGTAAAGGGTATTCAACATTGATCATCGGGAGGGTGTTGTGCCAAGGTTCCCGCTTAATATTACCCGAGAGACCTCCGAAGCTGACTACTACGACACCAGACAAAACCCTTGAGCACTAGTGTCATACTAAACACACTTTTTTTTTATCAACGTACACTTTAATTAGAGATTGTTAGAACTTCCAACGGGATTGGTCCATGATGAACCAAATCATAAAAATAAATTCATCTAGATTTTACCCTGATTCCCCATGAATATGAGATTGCAATTCCGGACTATAGAGAATATCGCGCTTTTGTTAACCAACGGGCAGATTTAAAAAACAACAATGAGCCAAATTTGTTGTAACGTTCGGGTCCCAAAGCAAGCAGTGACAGCGCATCTCCGCTCGTGTATTGTTCATGTCCTAACCGCCGACTTTCCATTTATTTCTCTATGAATACGTTATTACCTGCTCGCCTCCGCTTATCAAAGTTTATTTGCAGCGTGTGGTTTACTCTGTACCGGTGCTTATTCGTTATTACAGCGTCGGAGTGTTTTATTACTAGGGCGGAGCTCAAATCGCACACGACGCCCTTTTTCTATATTTTTCCTCACGATCTTGTAAGGATTCTAAAATATTTTGTACGTTTTTTTTGTTTCAGATCGAAGATGCCATGTTAATGTTCGACAAACAAACTAATAGGCACAGAGGTAAGTACTAGTTAAAGTAGTTTTTTTAGATAAATATGCATGTGTAAAATAAACAATCCTATTTTTATTCTAAATCTATTTTCCTGGTCAATTGTAATCAATTACAATCCCAAAAAAAAAGAAATATTTTAATTTTATATTTATATAATTCAACATTATGATACAATGAGATGGTTAAATGTTGAGAAAATAATAAACGTCCAGTCAGCCCTCTGGTCTCTAGGCCTTGAAGATAACTATAAATAACAAGAGTTATATATAGATACCATTCCTTAGTAAACCTCGTAAATTTTATAAGGAAATATTTTCTACCAATGGAAAATGTAGGACAAAGTTGTGATGGCGGCAGAAATGTAAATATTTAAAGAGTTATAAATTAAGCATATATTCGATATAATTTTCTTTCCCTCGTAAAATAAAATACAGATCGACAATCGAAAAACAAGTTTAATAAAAATAGCTATAATTCTTATATCAATTATGTAAAATAATAATAAATGTACAAAGCAATATAAATGTCAGCATTAACATATTTATTAGCTAAGGCAGTACGAACAAAACTAATAAATTGTGTTTCTAAAGCAGACTAAACACAACAATCGAGGGTTTGCAAAATCAGTTGCTTTCATTACGCGTACAAGGCGTAAGATTTTAATTAAAATCCACAATTTCGTATCAAGGGCAACCATCTTTTGTACGCAATGAAAGTACCCTTGTAGCAATTGCAGCAAATATAATATTAAATTTACTCCTGTTATCCCCATTACACAAAAACAGGTTGACCCAAATACTTAGGCTGGTTGAAACATCGTTACGTCATTTATGCAAGTTAGCAAAAACAAATCCTACTTTGTTATGAGACAAGGGAAAGCCGGCATTGTCGTGATTGCTGTAAGATATGATGAGGCCTTTTGCGTTAAATTTTCGCGTGTTCATTTAATTATAGCTAAATAAATCTGGGTCTTATTTATCATTAAAATATATAGGTAAAGTTATATAATAAAAAATATTAGATAAATCCAATGTTATTTTAAATTTAAAAATATATGTGTTATATGATTAGTTTTTAAGCATATTAAGATTAGTAGTACTAGGTAGGTTCTGCTACTACACAAAAGAACATTACAAATAACTATTATAAAAAACATACACTTCCGTGATTTATATAATATGCTTTTGTTTTATAACTTCCTTTTATGAATCTCAATCAAACCCTTAGACAATATGGGATAACAGATGAAACAATTCGTGAGGCTTAAGAGATTAGAAATAAGATAAAAGTTCTAAGCGTCAATTTGATTATTATCCCCAAATGTAATCAGCTGGGTCGGGTTATCCTTCCAAGTAATGTGAAAATATTCCCTGTTTATTTGTATCAGAGACGGGATAAAGGCAAACCGAACGCATATTCAGTCTGAATATGAATGCAAACTGCCCCAACCAACGGGCGGAATGGCGAAAATCAAATTAGGTATGGCGTGAATACTTTACGGCGACGTCGGGAAAAAATTGAAATCAAATATTCATTGACTTTCAACCGGATAAGCCGGCCCGCAGCCATTTCAATACATTTTATTATCTATTTTTCGCGGCCCCCTTCTTCATGACCCAAAAGACCAAACCCAGATACTTTGCCCATTTGAATAATTAATTCGACAAAATCAAATCATGTAAGCACGGAATGGTATTGTACCCTCTTTAGCAATAACATATTTTCATATATATTTCATAGACTTATTTGCGCCTACAGAGTTCATTTCTTTTTATTGCAATCAAGAATTTACCCTAACACATTAAATGTGAATTACGCTTCGTTTTTGTTAACAATATTAATTTTTGTTTTTTCACTCAACCTTTTTACTATAAAATTTGATTGCCGCATTTTTTATAGAAAAAATAATTCAATTAATCAAAGTTATAATAAATAAAACAATAATAATGTAAACTGTGCTGTTTGAATAAAGCTGTTGAAAAATTAAAATCCTTTTATCCTTTCCAGTACATTAAATATGCGTGAATAATGCGTTTAATAGCACCCCTTTACTTATATTTATGACCTTTCCCTTTTGGAAAAAATAATTATTAACGATATCCCCTTCAAAAGTTTTCCATTGTTTTGCTTTTAATATTTATTTTCAATCATAATTAATGTGTGCTGGCTCCATTGTATTTTTAAAGATAAGTATTTTCCTTTCGTCTGACAGCATGCAGAAATTCCAAAGCATAAAAATCACTTTTACCATTATATACTTATTTAATATCCTCATAAAAGTAAGGTGAACGATCAACGTATTATAAGCACGTCAATGTCATTAGATAAGCAAAGAGCAATTTCCTACTGTTTTCACGGTGTTTCCACTAAAAGTGCTGGCGGGAACTTGGAGCAAATGCCATTACACAAAAGGTAAAACGACACGTGAGATACAGTTCATAAATATTAAAGAAAAAAACTGTGAAACCAATCTCGCTGGGGTGGATTCCATTTGGGTCTCTGCGTGTCAAGGGCTGTCAGTTATTATTTTCGTTAGTTTTCAGAGCTCCTAAAGATATATTACCTTACATTAGACAGTAATGATATATCATTCTAAGTTTAAATTGGTGTGAAACGATAGACAGTGAAAAGGAAATTAAAGATTAAATCAGTATACGTTCACAAATATTTTTATATCGAAATTTATTATACATTTTAACAAAATCAAGTTTCAATGTACCATTTTGGTTGGCTTTCTACTATAAAATAAGATTGTGTCGCTGTCAGTAAACAGTATGTTCTTTTTTTGACAACCCTACAATCACTGATGGAATCGACGCGTTCGTAGTTGCGTGCCTCACTACCATGTAAAGTTTTGATTGGATAAAACACGTTTTTCTATATTTCATTGTACTTTCGTAATATTTGGACGCCTATCGCGTGATGTATACATGCAATCATTTTATCGTTTCACTGCCCTAAAATTTTTTCTTAAAGAATTAATATATTGATTGCTTCTGAAAGCTTACATTATACTTCTTTTTTATCCCTTACTATTGTCAAAACCCTTTCTTTTAAAGTAATTTTAATTGATTTGTTCTTAGCAAGCTGTTCTATATGATAAAGATGTTGAAAGAATGCATGTTAAATAATTAGCGGTACATGTTGGATGAAGAATAATATGTTACTATTAATCATTGTCATATATTTTTTATGTGGATACAACATCTCTTCAAAATTATGTTACAAAATTTCTACGCTACCACCACAGTTACATATCTAGTCTTAAGATATTAATCGTGTCAGAGAAGCGGATTCACATTATAATACAACAAAACGAGATAATAAAAATAGAGGAACTGTAAAAATTAGGACTTAAAAATAAGCTTACAAATCAAAAGATGAACAATATTCTTACTGTATATACATACGTTATCAAATAAGCCATCGATACATCGTAACAGAATGATATTACAACAAGAAATAATTCAAATAACAAATAAAGAATACTAAGAAAAGTGAAATACAAAAATAAATTTTAAAAATACGATTCAATCTACAAAACACTTCAATTCGCTATTTTTGTACATGTCGAGGCAATTCTTATACTCTTAAAGCTTCTAGAGAAGCTCGTGCGATTCTATCTCAGCTTAGTGCGGGATATTCTGATCTTTATTTCTTTATAAGAAGGTTTGTTTCAAATATCTTGTGGAATTCTAAATGTGTATTCACCGAGTACTAAGTGGCAGCACGTGGCAGACTCCTCAGGGATCGTCAAGTGTACTGGGCTTAGATGCATTTTATGGGGACCAACCCTTGTTACAGCCATTACTATTAATTTACTTTAAACAGTAGGTACTTTGGGTTTTGATATAAATTCTTGTTCTCAAACAAAACCAGCAGTTTTTTTTTTGTCACATTTCATCCACACTCTATTTATTATAAAATCTGATGCTTAGGACATTCAAACAAATATTGATTTTTTTGTTAGACTATTTTTATACTTATCGATTTTTTGGTAAGGTTTGGGATCTTTTCCGCAACGGAACAGTAAGTTCGAAGTTGTTACCGTCGATTCGATATCTGATTCTTTTCAAAATTTTCATAGAACCTCGGTTTATAATGTAAAGCGTATAATGGGGCCAAATAAAAGGAACACACGTTTACTAAAACGTGTTTATAATTTAAGAATAATATAAAAAAATTAAATGAGACGTTCTAATTTCATTCATAAATATTTTTACACAAGTTCTTTATATACAAATAACTCTACTGAAAATATTTAGCCGAATATAAATTTCGAATATTAATTAATTGATGGAAAAAAATTACAAAAAGTTGAATCACTTAATATTACTGATCCGAGCATAACTCTACTTATTTTAATATCCAAAAACCATTTTTTACAATAAATATCATACAAAAAGTGTCCATAAAAATATTACCAGCCAGCATTTTAATAATGGGCCGTAAATTCAGAATAATATGTTGACCTAAAGTTGTCATTTTTAAAGCGAACGATAAGCTACAATTAATGGGACCGTTTCGTTAATTTTGTACAGAGTATATCATATTTTACCACCGCTCAATTAATATGATCAGAATAGCCTATATATTTTCCTACTATCTTTAAATAAGTTAGTGTATATCCTAATACAATAATTTTATTTATACGTTAGGAGAAGATTGTTGTCCCAAGAGGTGGCCGCGAGAAGTGGTATAGAAAATTCTGGCAAGCATTTTAACACTTCTCTCTTTTCCCTTAGATATTTTCACTATATGTGAAACTGTCCGCTTGTATATCTATGGGTATTACCTTTGGGCTTTGTGCAATGGTGGTGTCGTATGACCGTTATATGTTGTAAGCGGTATCAATGTTGACATACTTAAATCTTCAAATAGATGCATTTAAGGACATTCTTCTAAAGATACAAATATATTTAGTTCTTTTACTATTGAGTTAATCATAAAATGTCTTATAACGAAATAAAAAGTAAAACGTTATGATTCATGAGGAAATACTACTGAAATATGTTGTTTTAAATAGTTAGAAACAGGTTTGCCGTAGAGTATAATATTACGTAAGTATCCTATTATCTAGCCTCAGGTGGTATTATAATTTTATTGTATATTGTCAACCAGAAAGACATAATAACCGAAATAATTTTCAATAACTAATTTAAAGAACAATAATTCCTCTTTTACAATAAATAACAATAAATTGAAGCTCAAATATCACATGAACAGCCTTTAATAAATTAGAAATATATACGATAGTGATACATCAAATCACTTCCTTGAACCTTCTTCGTGAAAAAAACCTTCTAAAAACAGAAAGTACAGGAAATGACATAGTGGAAAACCTTTCACGGCCTCCTTTTTCGGTAAATAGACTTACAACAATTGAAAAGTCATCCATTCTTAGACCGGGGAATATTGAGTGCATTACATTGTCAGGTTTCCGAACAATAATCGAAGCACTCGGCCAACAAATAAGGCCATGGTGTTGTTATTATGGGGGTAATAGTTCGTAAGCTTTGTTGCTTTAACGACTTCTTTCATTGTAACTTACATACTTTGAACTTTCAATCGATGTTAGCTTTCTTTTCAATTCTGTTGAGTTGGAAACCTGAAGTGAATTAGAATTGACAAATATTGTCACAAACTTATGCAAAAACGGTCTTTTGATTTTCTGTGAAGTATCATCCATTTCATGATTCAATTCATATCAATAAATATTCATGTTTACGGCTTTAATTATAAAGTTCTATATAAATAAAAATTACTTATGTCTAAGAGTAATGCGAAAGACATACATTTGTACCAGGGTCTTAAATCCCACCGCGAATTAACGTGCTCGGTTGTTTGAGTTATATTAAAGGATTCCTAGCGTTATTATCTTGAAGCATCTTACTACGCACCCATTTATTAACCATCTTAATTGCTAAGACCAAGTTAATTACTCCCGGTAAAACTTAGCGCTTAAAGAGCGTTAGCCGTTAATATAGTATAAATTCAAAGCTGAAATCCTTTAATGTCATCTCACAGCAGTATCCTACCATAGGTAATTTTGTGACATTATTCACTGGATTATCACACAAGTTGTAACACTCGCAATACCATTAATGATGCCCTTAACTTTTTCATAATTAAATCATGGAAAATCGCCGGGTACATGGAACAATTACTTTTATTTATAGCCTCAATAATTTACTGTCAAAAGCAATGTCGTTACGTGGGATAAGGATATTGTCATCCTTATTGGATTTCCGTATAATCTATTGGAAAGTTTATATAACTTCACGATGGTATTGACTGTAAGTCCTGTATAGAAAGCTATCCAGACACACTTTTTTGACAGTTTTAATTTATTGTTAAACGAGAAAGACCCGGTAACTAATATGTCACCGACATCAATTGACCATAATACGCCACATTTACGAAACCCCAAAATATATACAAGAAAGTCTTCATTGTACATTTTTTATTTATAAATTAAAAAGAAATTATATTTATCAACCCAGACTTAGTAGTGTTTAGTAAATGTAGTATTTATAAGTCTCTATTAGTATGTAATATATACATATATATATATA
>DVQP01001802.1:0-14230 GCA_018231745.1 Danaus eresimus
TATATATAATGTTTGAACTTCATACAGATAATATATATAGAGTATGGGGTCTCGTAACTCGAAATATTCTTCATTGTCTGCTTAGACATATATTTATTACATCTACAGGATATTAATTGATAATACTTACTCTGCAGGCCCATCCGATGATTTGAATAAAAAGAAATCTTGAAATATTAATCTTATTCTCTCTTTCCCTCTTCCAAAAAATTCGTAATGGCAATGAGTATTAGGAGGATATGCTAAAGGATAATGAGGAGAAGTTAATGTCCCGTGTTTGGATCCGTCACTGTTAAACTCCTGGTGACAGGATGACGCTGAAAAAGATTGGAGACAATAGTTATTAATACAATGATACAACTGAATCTGTCTTGTAGGATAAATTATAAAATTAATCAAATATTTTATCTGGACTAGTTATGAAATATAATTTATTGTAATAACATGATTTTTATACATAATTTACTTTTTTGTTTGCTAATACAAATTAAATAAAATATATAATAAAATATCTTTGTCCAATAAAGCCATAAGATCATTTACAATGCCAGTTAAGCGATATTTTTCTCTACAAAACTGAAAATAACGTCGTTGTTTTTGCTTTAGAGCACTGTGTTTGAAATAAAGTTAATCATTCAAAATTTACCAATATCAACTCTTAACTGATTAAGACACACTTCAATACTTAAATATGGTTTAAGATATTTATACATATGCTTTCTCCTGTATAAATCATATTCGATTAAAGTATCGTTTAAAATGTATTTGAAGTGTTTTTCATGCTACTAAATAAGTTTTATTAAAATTTAGCAAGTAACGCATGCGTTAACCGGTTATGGCAATATGCGCATGCTCCAATACTTTAGTCAATATAATATTGAAGTTTAATAGTGTATATTTTATTATTATATCAGCTTCAGAGTCATTTATTATACTAATAACGTAAAGATGTTTTTTTTTAATATATTTTGTTGATGTTACATGCGTGTAAAGGAGTTCTCCAAATGGATGTTTTCGTAAAAGGCATGACAGATGCTGTTTGACACATTGAGAGTTGAGACATTGTCAGATGTGTCATGGAGGTTATAAGACATTTGTTTACGACTCTTTCTTACTTAAATTGATTACAAAAATACCATTAATAACTTAAGTGTATATGTTTGTTTTATTTAAAAAACATTTGTTGTCGTGGAGGTTTTTAGTTACTGCAAATAGGCTATCGAGAGTGTTGACTGCTTATTTTTTTACCCCAAGTTGTTTCCTGTTCGATATGTCAGAGTCTACACCGTTTTATGTTGACCGAGCTAAGGTTGGACGAGCATCCTGTAAAGGATGCAAGGCTCATTGTGAGAGCGGACAGTTACGTATAGCAAAATTGGTCGTTAGTCCATATGGCGAAAACCAACAAATGAAGTCCTGGCACCATGTAAACTGTTTGATGAATGTTTTATTAAAACAACGACCTACCACGAAACGGATAGATTCCATCGATGATATTGGAAATTGGGATAATATAAGTAAGGAGGACCAAGAATATATACTTAAGGAAATTAATCAGATGGAAAAGGTATATGAAGATAAGTATAGTGGAAAATATACAGCTAAAGTCATAAAAAATGAACATACTCAAACAGAAATTAAATCGCCTAATGTTTCATTGAATGATGAAATGAAACTAAAGACAGAGGATGACAAATTCTCAACATTTTTTACATTATGTAAGCGAATATCAAAAGTTGATGCATATACTGAAAAAACTGCTGTTGTGAATAATTTTTTTACCAATGGTTGTGATGGTAAAAAGTTTAAAGGAGATCTTGTTCTATGGTGTAAATTCCTTCTGCCTCAAGTATCAAAGAGAATTTATAATTTAAAAAGTAAACAGCTAGTTAAACTATTTGCTAGAATATTCAATACCGACCATGATGATATGCTCACACACTTGGAAAATGGTGATGTAGCCGATACATTACAACACTTTTTTAAAAACTCAAACACATATAAACCAGCAACAGAAAGTTCTTTAACATTACAAATTGTTGATGACTTCCTCCAGGAACTCTCTAAATTGACGAAAGAAGAAGAACAAATATATCATTTCAAAAAAATAATGAAAAACTGTACTTTGGATGATATCAAAATGCTTATACGTTTGATAAAAGGTGATCTGAGGATAAATGCTGGACCTAAACATATACTTGAAGCTGTACACCCTGACGCATATAGCGTTTTTCAAACATCCAGGGACTTGGATATGGTTTTAGAAAGAGTATTGCCACAAAGCAGTGAAGTCAAACATAAAGATGCAATACATAGAAATGTTCAAGCCAAACTCAGTATTATGACACCAGTACTGCCAATGTTAGCAGAAGCATGTAAATCTGTTGAAATGGCAATGAAAAAGTGTCCCAATGGAATGTTCTCTGAAATAAAGTATGACGGAGAAAGAGTACAAGTACATAAAAAAGGAAATGAATTTAAATATTTCTCAAGAGCCCTAAAGCCTGTAATGGCTCATAAAGTCAGTCATTTCAAGGATTACTTGCCTCTGGCGTTTCCTAAAGGGGTTGATTTAATATTAGATGCTGAGGTCTTAATGGTAGACTTAAAAACAGGCAAGCCTTTACCTTTCGGTACTTTGGGCATACATAAACAGTCTGAATTCAAAGATGCTGGAGTGTGCTTATACATTTTCGATTGCCTATATTACAATGGCGAAATTTTAATAGATATGCCAATAAAAAAGAGACGCCAAATATTACATGATAATATGATTGAAATTAAAAACCATGTAATGTTCTCAGAGCAGGAACTCATTTATAAACCATCTGATCTAGCCAATATGATTGCCAAGGTAACTATAATTACATTTAGCAAATTTATTTTGTTAATCAAATACTCCTAATAACATATAAATTAAAAAGTATAGCCTCTTTGATATAAATATGATTCTATTTTTAATTCGGAATGACACATAATTTAGAAGAATTAAAAATATTTTTTTTGTATTTCAGGTATTACAGCTTGGTTTGGAAGGTCTAGTCCTTAAAGATTTGGAATCAACATATGATCCTGGAAAGAGACATTGGTTGAAAGTAAAAAAGGATTATTTGTTT
This sequence comes from Danaus eresimus, assembly GCA_018231745.1. Lineage (NCBI taxonomy): Eukaryota > Metazoa > Arthropoda > Insecta > Lepidoptera > Nymphalidae > Danaus > Danaus eresimus. Next base: position 3,117 of record DVQP01001802.1, read on the forward strand.
GATGGAGCTATGGCAGATACAGCTGATCTGATTGTCTTAGGAGCTTGGTTTGGTATAAAAATAATCACTAACATCAGACTTATTTTGCATAAAAGTTATGTGTATAAGTATGAAGTTTTCTTTTATATTATTTTTTAAGGTACTGGAAAGAAAGGTGGTATGATGTCAGTATTTCTAATGGGATGTTTGGACAAATTTAGGAACAAATGGGTGACTGTTACTAAAGTACACACCGGTCATGATGATAGTACGTTGGAAAGATTACAAAAGGAATTAAGTCCTTTGATGGTAAAAATATCTCAAGATTCCAATAAAGTGCCTAATTGGTTGGACTGTAAGAAGGGAATGATCCCAGATTTTGTTGCTGCAGATCCTAAGAAACAACCTGTTTGGGAAATTACTGGTAATTAAAAATTTTTATTCTGTAGATTTTAGGCTGAAATTACATTTTTCCTCAATGTGATCAATTTCTAGGTGTTTTATACTAGTTCTCTAAATTAATTTGTATATTACACTATCAATAAATTTAAAGAATTATTCTTGAAAAATATTAAATTTTTTTTACATTTTAACTTCAGGAACTGAGTTGACAAAAGCTAACTTACATACAGCCGATGGTATATCTGTTAGATTTCCTAGAGTTACACGTATAAGAGATGACAAAAATTGGGAAACTGCAACGAATTTGGAAGAACTAAAAAATTTATATAAAACTTCGAAAGAGAAAACTGATGTCAGTCTGTTAAATAAACTAGCCGCTACCGCAGATGACTATGTACCACCTGAGAAAAAACCAAAACAAAGTCCTAAGAAAGCTAAAAACAAAACAAGTCCAGTATCAAATACTTTGGAGAAATGTTTTGCAAAATATGTAAAAAGAAATGAAAAGTCACCAATTAATGAACATAATGACAAAAAGAATTCAGAATCCGATGATGATTTAGACAAAACAGACATAGAAGAGACAAGTCCGATGAAAAAAGATGTCAAACCTAAACTATTACCTGAGAATCCTCTACCAGATGTCTTTATAAACAAACGGCTTGGGTTCTATCCAGATTTTATAAGCTTTCCAGAAAGGGAACGGTTTCATTTCGAAAGACATTGGATAGCTTACGGTGGCACTGTAAATAAATCCTTAAAAAACATAGATGTAGATTATGTTGTACATAATAATAACAAAATCGAATTTACTAAAATGGTAAAATTAAAGAGAAAATTACCGCCAGATGTCAGACATGTCACTAAAAGTTGGTTGATAAAATGTATAAACTGTGTTAAATTATGTGATACTAAGAATTATACTGTCATAGTAGAACCGTCGCTATAAAATGCCTTTATAAATTACGTACGTTACTGTTGATTTATGCATTAAAATTTATTATTATAATGTAATGAAATATTTTTATCAACAAATAAAATACGATAAATAATGATTTAATTTATAAGTCTTTATTTACAACATTTGTGTTTTATTTTTAGGCTATTAACAGTTTGTAAAGTAGAATTATAACGTTCTTAAAGCTCATTTTGTTTAAAATAAAAGTATCAGAATCCAGGTGAGTACGATTGACAAACTTTATAATATTAAAACGTGTTAGAACAAGTGTTTAGTTTAAATTTGCGTTCTTATTTTAGTTTTCCGGTGTTATTATTATTGTTGAATTCCTGTTGATTATCTATTTAGTATTTTGTGTGTGTATATAAGGATGTCGTATTAGAAGTAAGTAATTCTTTAGTGCAAATATGTACGGTAGTGAGCCCCCCGAACTGAGGGACGTTGTGTTTCCAACCATGATTAACTTTCCATTCCACCCCCTTTTGACTCGGTTCGGATACCCTTTTCAAGGAAAAGACGAAATGTATCTGATTCCAAATCTACTCGTTAGCAGAAAATAAATACCATTGCACAAACAGTCGGCTTGATCCAGTTGGCATATTCTGTACCTGAATATGAAGTTTAAAATATCGTTATTCAGATCAGGATGGAGCTCTCTTATTGGTTCATGTCAGTAATGATTGCGAGCCCTTTTTCAGTATTTCCCTTCGTCCTATAAAGTTTGGTCTTTTCTTAAATCGCTTAAATAGAAAACTACGGAAAACATTACTACTGTTTGCACTTCTACCCTTGTAGTATTACCGTTCAAAAGCTCCCCTATAGGGGTTTCTGTTATTCTACTTCGCTTCCAGTAAAAACATATGTTTTCCCTATCATACAGTGCAACAAATGCTGCAGATTTTTACACATTGCTTCACAATGTCGTTCTAAAGAGCGCTGTTTTATCGGTGTCCAACCTCATGCGGGTATTAGTTATACCAAGCGATCCGCTCCTACCTGTTTATTATGCTTCGGCAATCATAAAGCCACTGACTCCAACTATCCTGAACATGCAAGGCAAAGAGCCATAAAATTAGAAGAACATCTCTGAAGCACCAGTTAGATTTCCTCAGGTTAGGAAATAATTAGCAAATATTTCCCGCTCTTCTTCCTCTACAATTGCATTTCAAATTCCTCAAAATTCATCTAATCTCTCTCTCATGTCAGTCTTATCCCAATTTTGTTTTCTCTGATCAGACCCATTTTTCGAATAAAATACGTCGTGCTCCGGCGTCTAGTTCAGGCTGTAACTGATCCATAAGTCGAAAATTCGCTCAGCTCTTTCTAGTCTTTCCAATGGTACTGCCTATCCCTTGGAAAATCTGACAGCTAATGATATTCATTCTCCTAATTATAATTCTTCTCCTAGAGAAGTGTGGACAGAGGTTCCCCACTTCTCAGTCTTTAGTCTACCTTATTTTTTTACCTTATTGAAGATGTAGGATCACCATATTATTAAACTAACAGCGTTATTTTTTTAGAATAAAAACAATAATTTAAAAAAATCTCTTCAAAAGCCAATTTATATAAGAGAAAAGTTTACACTTTTTCGTCTATTACAATATACAATTATCAAGAGTCACCAGTTACTGATATCACTAAGTTGTGTCATATTTTAAAACAAAGCAGTGAGCAGGCATTGAAATTAATGAAAAATAAAATAAACGTTTTAATATACGTAAATAAAACGTGCAATACAAACTTATAACGTACTTCAGTTGTGAAATAGCTATTTATTTTAAATAATTTAAAGTCGAGGGAATTTAAGTGTCAAAGTTAGAAGAGTTGCAGTAATCTCCAACATTTTACAGTCAGGGGAGAAACACACAGGCTGAATACATTTCACTACCGCAACACCTTTTGGCTGTATCGCTGCGTATTAAAATTTCAACGACTTTCGAATTCTGTAAGGCTACCCTTATGTAACAAATTGTTGCCAATTCATACCATGGTTTGTAAAGTTCAAAATAAAAGAAAACACTTTACTATTTGGTTATAAGCAACTATTTACGCGTTCTGTATTTAGAATATTAAGAATATAGGTAGTGGATTGTCATAGTTTTTTTTTATTTTACGTAAACTGTCAATTTAGTAAATCCAGAATTTTTTATAACTTTTTAATTTTCTAGTAATTTTCCTCAGACACAAATCGTAGAAATTCACTAGCGAAATAAAAAATTGCTAACATTAGAATTTTCAACATTATTACTTGAAATATTTGCAGCCAAATATTCCGGCATCGCATTTTTAAATATTTATAGGGAAAATCCATTTCGCGTCTTGCAACGTACCTACGTATCTGTACCCGAGGTTACCTCTTGGGGTTTGTGGATTTAACTTTACCACTTCGACGAAGTTGAGCCCTCTTAAAGACGAATTCGTGTATAGATTGAATTTATTAGGTACAACCCGCATATTTTTATATTATTTAAATATATTTCTCGTTATTGCTGACTAGCGAAAGCACCAACAAAGACATCCGCCAATAAATTATAATAAACTTGCTATCAATTTTACAAAGTAAAATTGAAATAGCTTGAAATGATTCTCAAATTCAAAAAATCCTTTCATAGAACGCATGCTATGAGTACTTTTTTGGTGTAAACTCGGCCAACAAGCTCGTTGAGTCTCACGGAAGCAGAATCATTCATTACTGTTCTCATAAATAGTTTCTGCTTGTGCTGGTTTGTTAATAAAACATAGAACAGGCATTATTAAAAGAAACGTAAAAGCAGTCCAACTTAAAATAAATACAAGCATGGGTTTATTTTATACTAAAAGGTTGCCCTAAATCTCAATGGAAACAGCCAAATTAGAATATCAAGAGGAATAGTTCTGAACAACCATAATATTCGAATGTCCCAAGATATTTTACTTCGAAACAAACAGGAAAACAATTGTTAGTTAGTTCAAAATTTATCGTCGTTGAGCAGAAATATTTAACTGTTTTTATGCAGTTATTGATATCTTTCTGATTATAATTTTTTCAGTCATTAATTTAAAGTCCTCTGAATAAAATTTTTATTAAAATCAATAATTTTCATAATTGTACAACTGAAATTTAATTTTAACGTTTATTTGTGACGACCATATGTATGTGTACGAGAGAATCATTTAAAATATAATTTCAATTAATGAAAATTATTAAATAAAACCATCAAATAAGTACACTGAATTATGTGTTGTTCAAATTGCATACAAACATCCTTGGTAGTTTTGCAAAAGTTAAGCCCAAGACCAATTTTCGTTTTATTTCCCTATGTGCTGTAGACAAGTTGGTCTCAAAGTTTTCTTCTCTAACTACTGACATATACTACGTTAGCATATGATTGGGATTTGCATACACAATTCTGAAACATATTTCTGCATAGTTTGGATGTTTGTAACACAATTGTAAGAATGCACGATAAAAATATTGCAATAACAACGGTGGAAATCTAGGACATAACATACAGGTATATATAGTTTCCGGGTAAAGAGATAAGGAAAATCTAATAATGATTTAATTTGCTTGAATAATTGCGTTTGCGAATTGCTACATTATAAAGCTTTATATTGCATTTAAATTTTATATGAGTTAGAAGGCTTTAATTTCACAGCGCTGTTAAACGTGGTTTAAGTGTTAACACAAACCACAAAACATTGGTCTTGTTAAGTCTATACAGATTTCTTTCCAGTGAAAATATAATCCATTTACGAAGTAAAATAGGTCTCAATTGTTATTATAATATGTTATTTTAAATAAGTTATCTCATTTAAACATTTTAATTAATATCAATCAACTTTACATTTACCAGTCTAAATAATTCCATACTAATTAAATGTTGACCTGAGTAAAATAATAGGAATATAAATTTAAGACTTTCAATTTTATGTATCATGACACAAGGGACACGACTATTTTTATCTCATACTATGCTTTATTTATAAAAACTTAAAATACACATGTAAACAGGGAGTACATATAAAAAGGCCCATAAAACTACCATTTAATTCAATTTTCACGGTAAGAAATTTGAGGCAATACATGTCTTTATTTTGACATTGACACATTTTGGACAATTGTTCACCGAAGACATTTAAGATGTTTTATTATTAAGTAGTTTAATATTCTATGGATAGGTTGACGCTTTAAAAGGGTCCAAATAAGCTGTCCACGTAAGCTGTCAACACAAGCGACAACAAAGCGTCATACACGCAGACTTTATTTATTCATGACATTTGTCCCCGACCTCTAGTTAATTATGACGTAACGTGGTTGGTAGCGCGACTTTCAAATTGGATTATTTGCACCATCGCTCGCTGACTGGTTAACAATGAACTGCAGTTAAGTTTTTGGCTGCTTTGTTATGGTGCGACCGGAATGGAATAGTCTGTTGAATATTTAAAGCTTTTTTCGTTTTTGGCTTTATAGCGATAAATTTTTTAAATGGTTTATAACAGAGAGGAATGTTTTCAGTATTAAATTACATAAGGCCATGAATGTAAATATTTAATACGCAATTTTTTAAGAAGCTTCTAAATAAATCGAATGGACAACAATGTTTGCAACCGTTTTGCTTCAGAATTACATTTTTTTAAAACATTAACATTGCGCTACTCGTTCATGAATATCAATGTTAATGCAAGATTTTAAATGTTTTAGTATAATTTCTATAAAATATACGTTGCTTTGTTGATATAGATTTTTAAAAAAAGAACGTATATATTATTACAAAAGTTTTCTTTATTCCACTTTCTGATTAAATAACACATTGCGTTCCTGTTTAGTGTCCGTATGAGGAAAACACATTTTATCTCTGGCTTATCACTCTTACTTTAATTGGCTTTATAATCGCCATGCGACAAAGTGTGAAGTAGTTTGTAAGATAGTCCATTACAAATTACAATTTTTGTCGCTATCCTGAAAACTTTCTCTTACTAAACTGTGATACCAACTTGCAAGTTTCTACAAATTTCCATATTGAAACCAGAACTACCTTAGCATTCGTTAGTCCCCTTCTTGGTGACAAAGTTATGCTTTGATTTTTTTCACGTGGCATTAAATTTGCTGTATAAATATGGTTGTATTAAAATTAGATTTTTTTTTTAATTTTACGTTCATTCATAAAAAATAAAATAAACTTATATACGATTTAAAAAATTAAATTATAGAACGATTGTATATCAGCAAGTTTAAACATTCGTTAATTGTGGTTACAACAATAGTTACGAGGCGGTAAACCACAATGACCAACTTCTATGTTAGAACATTGCAGTTTACAACACGGTAAAACTTCCCGTACAGTCGACAATCCCGTTGATTTCATTTTATCCAGCAACTGAGAATGTATTGTAAGACAGATTTTTATAATCTTAGGAATTTATTTGCAGATATACCTTTTGAATTTTATGAAAATGTTGCTGTAAAAATATATTACATTAACCAAACTAACATTTATGAATTTCACAACTAATGACGACACTTTTAGATAATGAGGTTGCGACGGAGATGTGCTAGATAGAAATTTGTGAAATATAATACCAACATTTTGAATAAGAAAAGTAAAAAATATATTAAATATTAGCTCGAATAAATATCTCAATCTGTATTATTTCATTAACGCAATCTTAAAATATGACGAATAATCCGAAAATGGTTATATTCATCTGTCCATGTGATTTCTTATAAGTACGTCCATACATTCTCTTGTGTAAATATTTATTATTGAAGGAATAGTATTTTTATAAGATTAAAATTTTTGATTGGTAAACGGAAAAAATAATTGGACTCTGATAGTCGTTGATCGACAAGTGTGATATTTATCAGAGCTTATATTCAGCGTTGAGAATATTTTTGCTATAGTAGAGTTGCGATAGTTTTGATCTAAATAGACTTACAAGATTTATTAACAGGGAGACGAATGGAAACTCTACCGCGAATAGAAAGTGAGGTCCGATTGGAGGCAAAAAAATGTGATTTTTAAATAAACCTCCATGACTTATGCTGAGCTGATTTTAGTTACATTAGATTCTTCCTCTCTGCCTCAAGCGTTACATGTAAAATCCACAAGTGCTCTCTGAATGTTTGTAATACCTCACGGCTTAGAGCCCGCGGGTTGAATATCTCATCTTTATTTACATGCCCTGCCGATCTCGGCGACTTTTCTTTATTGGCTTTTAAATAAACCAGCTAAATTATTCATGACACGAATTATTGTTAGGAAGATGCAATTTTAGTTTAGTTTGTTCTCCATATACACTTACCTTGCGTTCTCTGTTTTATTTTAAACCGTCCATTTTTTAAAGGTTTTGTTTGAGCGTACTCAATTATGCTTCGCCTAATCAGTAGAAATAATACAGATTTGATTATTAAAATAATCAATTTCTCCAGTTTTTTAGTTACTAGTTACTCAAATTTATTAACATTCTTGGAGTTATTAAAGAATGTGTATAAAAACTTCAATTATGAATACAAATAGTACGATTAATTGGTTCATTCGTGCTGGTAAATTTATTCAATTTATAAACACACAAACTTTGAATTGATATCAGTAATTAACAAACAGTTATGAATTTCAAAACGTTTGCCCTTTTCTTATTATAAATATGAATGATGAATAGCATTACAACCTTATTTGAATAATAATAAAAAGGAGAAAAGAAATGGAAAACAGTTGTAATAGATGTAGGTAATTTCTTCAAAGTGGCAAGAGAATACCATCTCTTACAAAAGGAGACAAAGGGGACTATCTTGAAAAGATTACGCCACTTGAGTTACGTATTAAATTCAACGTTGTTGAAAAGTTTCATCAATTGTTCGTTGTAAATGATATTGTATTTGACATGTCGCTAAGAGTTAAAATTTAAATTACTTATCAAATGTAATGACATTAAAAACTATTACATGTGATGAGTTATTTAGAAACAGTGGAGAAGATGAGTAATCTAAAAAGATCTCTAACCGATATTATTATTTACCTATATAATGCATTTTTACGGTTATCGTAGAATTTTACTTTCAAAAAACACAACTGGGTCACGAAATTAAAAAAAAAATAATAATCTTGGATTTTATATTTTTAAAATAAACTATTACTCATAAATAACACGACAATTTGAAAAATCTCTGCTTATCTTGATATCAACTATTTTAAAGTTAAAATAACGGCAATTTCTCAAATGAAATATTTGACCTAATTGCAGAGGAATTGTATGGATCTAACGAATATGGAAGATTTCTAAACGCTTGAGTTTAAAGTCGGGCTCTTTAAAATAATTTTGCTCCCGGCGTTTTGACTCAATAAAAGCTTCTATATAAAGAAAATTTGACTTCTGTTATTCTTACTTTATTTGATATCTTCATTGAATGCCTTAGAAACTGAAAACCAATTTTTCTCCAACTTTTTTTTTATTAATACCAAATGATGAGGTTTTATTTTATAGACTGAGATATGGTGTAAGTCTAAAAATAAGTAACTTATGTTTCCAAGGTTTTGCCTAGTCTTGTTTAATTATTATTCAAAGATATTCTATCTATTTATTAAATTTCATTCTAATTCGTTTGCCATTCGGTAGACAGAAACCTTTTACAAATATAAACCTATGTATAATAGACATTGAAATCCAACCAAATATATATTTTTTAATACATACTCATAACTTTTAATTAAATTACTTGATTTTAAACTAGCTCATACATTCGCAGTTGTTTATTTTTAAGTAGTATAATTCTGTTACGTGTACGTATTTTTCATTGTTACCACAGACGTAATTTACCTCTATTTGCACGAAAAACATTTTGTGCCTTTTTATATAGAGCTTAACATACATGCGTATAAAGAAATTATATTCTTTACGATAACTGTTAATTTTGAAGTAGAGGTCTTCCTTAATAAAGGCTGTAACTTGTATTTTATATTATGGGTTAGAATGGAATCCTCTCGCAGTACGTCTATGTGTTTCAAGTCACTTAGAGTAATGCTTAGCGTGAGTCGGTATTCTTCTTATGATTTTCTTCCAACAAACTAAACTTAATGTATAAGTATATAATATATGCCCGTCTGTATTATTTTGTGAGTCTGTTTCTGAGTGTTTCTTTGAGTGTCAAGATAACCGATTCATTACTTTTCGATACAGATAACTTACAAGGAGGCGTCCAAGCTTCTTCAATAATTGAAAATTTTACGCACTTAAATATAATTTTCTCACAAATCAGAAGTAAAATACACATTATCAATATGATGTGAATAATAATATTATATAAAATAAAGTTCCATTTCAGACAATTCAACACTGAACTATTTATTTAACAGCAAATAGAAAATTGGACCGGCGAGGCAATTTATCTCATCAATGTATACCCGCTGTATTAAAAGATTACTCTATTTTTGTTTGACATTTTTTTGCTTCATTGTTTGGATTCTGTTATTATATCGAATTGTTTATAATTCGAACGCATTTTAAGTGAGTTTCTTGATTTTTTTTAATAAAGTTATTTTAAAATGACTATATATAATTGTTTTGAATAAATCCCATTGTTTTCTAAGTAATCACAATCGAAGACATATATCTTCGCTACCGAGAATATTTATAGGTTATGATAAATTTAGTTTTCTGTTTTAATAATGTCGTTGGAGTTGTGAGAGAGATCGCCAATTGTTAAGTTTTTATTTATATGTTTTTTACTGAGTACAATGAAAATTACTATTTTTATTATTATTGTATTCTACTATAATAATAATTGTTTAGGTTTGTGTGTGTGTGTGTGTGTGTGTGTGTGTGTGTGTGTATGTATCGATATATGCATATATGGATATATGGTGAATTGATATAGTATCACACATTTTGTTATTTATCACTTTGTTTACGTCGAAATATAACCTCAATCAAATCCCGGGTGAATAGTTTTCATAGAAATATTTTCATTTCGTCAAGAGACATTCAATTTAAATTGTGTTTCAAAATTACCTAGTATTTTAGAAAACCTTATATTTTCACCTAAATTTCTGAATCGTTGAATATATTGACATCCTTATGAGGTTTAGAATATTTGCTTAAATTTAAATATATTGATACAATTGTAATACGTCTGAAATCATTATTTATTATTTGAAAATAATATATTTATGCTTTTCATAAAGAGATGAGTGTGCACAATGTCTGCAGAGTGTGTTACATTTTTTTATTTATTAGAGTTTACAGTTATCAGACTCATCAAATATAGATATTAAATAAACCTGAAATAGTCTGAGTTTGTGATATAAGTCTTAACTTCGAATACCTTTGTTTTACTATATTGGAACGGAGGAACATAGTTTAAAATTCTATCAACATTTTTTCATAATTCTTGAGTGTTGTGTAGAAAGTGGACGAGCTTTAAATAAAAAATTACAGGTATTTTGTTGAATTTTTCGATTAATCCATGTAGAGAAGATTGTGGGTAAAATATAGTAAAATACATTGTTATATTTAAACGAGAAAGTTAAATGAGAATAAAAGTAAAAATCGTCAAACTGTATGGATAAAGTTTAAGTACTTTTCAAAGAAAGAAATGAGATTTTTACAGTAAACACTTGCCTACAGACGTTTAAAGTTATATTCCTTTATTATGCCTTATTAAATAAATAAAATGTACATATATATAATAATAAGTTTTATTAATTAAATTAAATATAGCATTTGTTATTCTATTTGGTTCAGAAAATGTAAATTACATTTTCTAGTCTTTCTCTATGTTTCCATTTTCAGGTGTTAA